>JAOBRC010235910.1:0-14501 GCA_027575255.1 Scolionema suvaense | reverse complement strand
AGGTTAAGAGCGGTGCCAGTCCAATGATATGGTATATTGCATGGCTGCAAGATTGCTCAAGGCTTGCCAGAACCGCCCGATGGGTGTGGCTTGTGATTTTTTTTTCAAATAGATGAATTGAAAATACCTGCCGCTCCTTCTTTCTTAAAAATAAAATGTCAGCATCTCCTCACTGCTTGCTAGATACCTATTTCGTATCATAAATGGGTTCAGCGGTCTTGACTAGCATTTGGTTCTGTGACCAGAAAAAGGAAATGTAATTTTTGAATTTTGGTAAAAAAATAGCCCCGAAATTGTAGCTCTGTGAGCCCAGATGAAATCAATTAGCTATGAATTAATTGACATTTACTTGCTACGCAAGCATCACCATAATTGTTTACTGGACTACCTTGCCCCTGGCTTCTCTCTCTTTTTGACCTTATCCCTACCCAGTAAGGGTAGGGGGAAGTGTATTCAACTACACAGCCCTTAAAATCTACCCTGAAAATATATAGAAAGTTGATTACTCGTTGACTTTTCCAACGTATGTATGCTGTGCTGAATGACAATGATTTTGCCAGCGAAAGCTAAATAAAGGTTAAACAACTGAAGATTTTGGGGTCGAAAATATGTCAATATTACCCGAAAATCGAGCAAAGCGTGAAGAGTACACCTTGATATAGCATGCTTCTAGCTGTTTGCTTGATGATGCAAATGTCGTTTTTGTTTTTCCTATTTTGAACAGGCCATTTGAAAATCCGATGTAGGGAAGAAGCATCTTCTGCGGCTTTAAGTTTAAGATTTTTTAGTAGTGCTACATGGAGTAAAAAAAATCCTGCAGGAAAAAGGCTAGTGTGGTGAAGAAATCTGCTTTAAGAAATCGTTTCCTAACACTCCTGGTGGTGAAAAACATATGGCTCAGATATGTACCAGCTTCGAAGTCGAAAAATTTCAAACGTTTTCTGAAGGAACATTATCACCTTCTAGTACCCCTCATCCCCTCATATTGCTGCACAAAGAGTATTGCAATGAACTCACATGGCACGCTTTTTTTGGTAAAATGTTGGTATAGTCTGGTGATGCTTGGAATTGCTTCATTTATCAGGTTCAGTGATGCTTCGCTGATTTGCTGAAGTCCTTCGTATTTTTTAAGTCTACGCAATCGAATATTTTGTTAATCTGATAATCTGCCTGACAGGCACTCTTCTCCTGTTTTCATTCAAATCACTGTTACTTTCTTAGCTATGTTCAAATCGGCAGTATCTTCCCCGAAGGCGCCTGCTGCTTGTTCCACGAGACGAAGAGATGTTCTTCTGCACAAATGAATTTTTAAAGACGCTTTCATTATCGCAACACACGGTTCCCGCACTTACTCAGGTTTTAAACCTGTGCGCAAGCTATCTATACTCGTGCTAGAAACTACTCGTACTGTTAGAAACTTTATTAGATACTCATTTCACTCTTACCATATTCCTTTCAATTGATCATAAAATATACGATTCCGCTTCCGTAGCCGCTTCCGCAGCCGTTTCCGTTTCCGTATTCCGCATTCCGCTAATTCACAAAACCCCATCAGACCTGACCAAACCCAAGTTCTTTCCCTCGGGCCCTCTTCAAAGAACTATCATGGGATGATCTTGTTCTTACTAAAGCTCGGCAGGAACGGATGGATTTCTTCTCTGAGCAATTTAAGAGAGGGACCATTACCTTCGATAGATGGGAAGCCAATTTTGGTAACATTTTGCAATGCCTCGGAAAATGCTTGCACTTACGTTTGATGGGAGCTTGCGAATAGAAACTTTGAATGTCGATTGATAGCCGCGAAGAGTAGGTTTGCTTCAATCCGGATAACCACGGTTGTTAGATTAGAGTTATGAGGAGCACTCCTAGGTTCACTACTTGCTAACTTTATTCGCAACAGGGGCCCACCTTCTTGGGCGAACCAGAATCCTCCTGGCCCCTGCAGCAGGACAGTGTTTCAGAAGCTCCGCCAGAAACAAAGCATTCTATGCTCGTAGTGCAACACGAAGAAGAAGACTCTCTTGCTTCTCGCATTGAGAAGCATTCTGACTACCGAAGGCTCCTGCGTGTTACTGCTTGTGTATTAGCCCAGTATCAGAGATTGCCCCACACAACATTCAGAAACGTTGCAGCTCCGTTAGATAGACTAGCCCTACTAAAGCAGAGTTGTGTTGCATTCGACAGGCCCACGTCCAACTCCACAAAGATTTGAAAGAAGGCAGATTCCAGTGCTTGAATGCACGTGTGCGAGAAGACGACATCATAACAGAAGCAGGTGTTATATATGTTATGCTTTCATGTTATGTAGTGTATCAACATAGTCCTGTTTTCCGTCACCATTCAGTCTACCATCTTGTCCTGCTCTGTGTATCCTATTTGTACCTTGACCTCTGTGCTGTATCTAATGTTAAATGTCCTTTGTCATCTGTCATCTGTGTGTCATTATAATTAACTGCATTGAGTTGAGCTATGTGAGGTGTGGCACAATTTGTCAAAGACACTCTTGACTTGACCTCCAACGTAGCTGGTTGTTTCTCTGTACACATAACAGAAGGGAGGGCGGAGAAATGGCTCGAAATGAGTTACAACCGACAGAAAGTTATACTCCCCCCCAGCGATCATCAATTTTAAGCCGCTTCTGGATTATCAAGCTGACACAATTTTACAGGTCCATCCGCTACAAATCCGTACCGTGTCGAGCCATGAACAAGAATCTCTCGAATCAAGTAATGGGGCCATTACCAATTTGGCGCTTGAAGCCCGCTCCAGCATGGACGAACACAAGCATTGACTACTTCGCCTATTTGAAGTCAAAGGAGAAGTAAACAAGAGAACAAGAGGCAATACCTGCGGTGTTATCTTTACGTGCATGCTTTGCGGAGCTGTTCATCTCCATATAGCCTGCGATTATAGCACAAACGGGTTTATTTCTTGTCCTCCAACGCTTCGTCTCTATCCAGTGCCAACCTGTCAGTGTTTCACTCAGATATGGGCTCATAGTTGCTATTAGAGAGCTGAGAGAAGTCATTTCTGGATTAGATAAAGACGAGTTGAAGCAATTCGGCATCCAGCATGGTACTCATTAGTCGTTCTTCTGCCCAGATGCACCATTAAGATAGGTCCGTTAAGATAGGTCTCGAACACGCTATAGGGAGTCAAGTCCTAAGCACCTTTGAACTGCAAACTGTGTGCTCCGAAACCATCGGAGCTCATCCAAAATGTCCAGACGATGGATCAAATTTGTTTCCCAATAATCTTCTTCTTGGGAGAGGTACTGCTCGCATACCTGCCGGACCTTTCAAGGATGTTACTCACTAGAAGCACAGATTCGAATTTGTCCAGAAGTTAGTAATTTCATTTTGGAAGAAATGGACCCGGGACTACTTTCCATCACTTTTGATTCGACAAAAGTAGCACGTGAACCAACGTGATGTTCAAGAAAGGAATGTCGTTCTAATCCAAGTCTCAAACCAAATCCTTGGCAACTGGCGAATTGGGCGAGTAAGCAAGACCAAGATCAGAACCGACGGAAAAGTTCGGAACGTAGAGATGGGATTAAAAAAATCCAGCACCGGGAGAAGCAAACAATGCGTACAGAGGATGGAGACTTACAACCGTAGAGCATTCCGTAAATCGCTTAGTTGTATTGCTACCAGTGGAGGAAACCTAAAACAGAACGTAGTTCAATAGCCTGGCGGGAGTGTTTTGCTTGTACCACAAAATAGGAGCAGAATGCATCTCCATAATTCAGTAGTAACATTTTACAAAAGTCTACCAGATTAATACTAGTGAACAATGTTTGCTTTCAATTGATATTAAATCGTCGTAGTTGTTGGACATAAATCCAGTTTGACATACGTTTGCGGTGATCATGTGTGGTAACCGGCTCGATACTGTGAGTATTACACTACTTTACTTGGAACTGTCGTTAGAACTGTTATATTCTATTGAATACTAGAACTGTCGTTTATTCGATTGTTATATGTATGCCGTTAGTTATTGGGCATTTTGCTTGTATTTGTGTAGGTTTCAAACATGGTCATCGTGTTACCAAGATCCTACTTGTAATTATTTGTGTAATTTTCATCGTGAAACACACGCTTCGGTTGCTGGGACAGGACACATCAATAGTATAGATGTGGAGACCTGTAACATTATGCACACTTCTGTTGTGGGACCATTACACACTGCAAAAACGTAGTTTTTGGGACATGTAACTTCATACACGCTTCGGTTGTAGGGACATTGTACACAACTATAACGTGGTTGTTGGGACATGTAACTTCATGCAGGCTTCGATTGTGGGGACATTATACACAGCAATAACGTAGTTTTGAGGACATGTCACATCATGCACGCTTCGGTTGTGGGGACAGAACACACAGCAATGACGTAGATCTGAGGACATTGTAACATCATGCACGCTTCGGTTGTGGGGACATTATACACAGCAATACCGTAGTTTTGAGGACATGTAACTTCATACACACTTTGGTTGTGGGGACATTGTACACAGCTATAACGTGGTTGTTGGGACATGTAACTTCATGTCGGCTTCGGTTGTGGGGACATCATACACAGCCAAAATGTAGCTGTGGGGACATCTAAGTTCATGCAGGCTACGGTTGTGAGGACATTATACACAGCAATAACGTAGTTTTGAGGGCTTTGATCTTAGCTTATTTCAGAAATACAGACCAACTAACCCAGCTTGGAGCAATATGGAAGTTTCGCCCATTTGTAATGATAAGTCAACCGTTCTTTGCTGGCTTGTTTCTTCTTCGAAAATGCTCAAACAGTTTCACACCGCCGAGGAGCGATACATTAA
Source organism: Scolionema suvaense (assembly GCA_027575255.1). Taxonomy (NCBI): domain Eukaryota; kingdom Metazoa; phylum Cnidaria; class Hydrozoa; order Limnomedusae; family Olindiidae; genus Scolionema; species Scolionema suvaense. The sequence continues at coordinate 9,673 of JAOBRC010235910.1, read as the reverse complement.
GGGGATTTCTCTTTTTTTTTTGCGAGAATTAATTTTTTTCGAGTTTTGTGAGTTTTTGTAAAAATTCCACTAAAAATTTATCAAAATGATGTCTTCTCCAAGCAAACACTACTGATTATTTGATCAATAATCCATAACAGTTTGCTGGGACTGGTTCTTTTTCTCAATATGCATGTCACTGATTTCTCCTTTTCTCTTGTTGATGCACACTCATTAAATTACTGATTCGCAATAATAAATCCGCGCAAAACGCCCAAAAAATTGGATTCGCAAAAAACAAATTATCCACGCAAAAATTTTAGGTAATTCATTTTTTTCAAACTATTTGTGACAGTTAACATAACAAGGGACCCCTAGTCTAATACTTTTTACTCTAGATTTTTAATAAAAAGAATACACTCTTAGTATTTTTCATCTTTGAACATGTTTCGGTGCTACTTACACCATCTTCAGCAAAGAATAAGTTTAGTACATGTGAGCAAACAAGCTTTACAAGGTAAAGGTGTGAATACACCAATATTTACAGTGGCTAACACTCAATATTTACAGTTGTAAGGCGTGAACAAAATACTCCCCTCGAGAGCTCCGGAAGAGCGGTGGCGAGTGATTGGAGCAGTCAATAAAACTTCTCTTTCACCTCGTAAGGTTTCGATGGATAACCTTTGTGATATGTGTTCACACACCACAGATATGTTTCTGAAGTGGTAGACTAGGTTAGTCCATTTTCTTGATTCACTGTTCCCCGAAAGAAAATAACACGCAACCCCGCGTTTGCTATGTGAGTGTGTGTGAGCTCAGGCGATCATCGGTGTTCTGGGAATTAGTAAAAGATGACTTTTCTAGTATACTAAAGTTGCAGAAGTAGCAAATGCTACAAATCGAACACCTGAATGATGAATGGAACAAAACACCAGAATGATAAATGAAAGAAAACACTTGCGTCAGTTTCAAGAGTGTCACACATCACTATCGCATGTCGAATTAGCACAATCGTAGTCTGATGGCTTAGTTATGTCATCTTATTACAAGCAAGTGGCTACATAGGTACAGATAATGCTATGCTAATGGTGTGGCCCCAGGCGCCTTCCTGTATCGCGACGGCTATCGAAGTGACTTTCCAGCTCAACGCATTTCAGAAGAAGAAGTTCGACGTGCCATTGAAAGAGACAACATCCAATAAGAAGACGGTGGCCAGAGCCTAAATTCTTCCTGTCGGCGAAAGGAAGATGCCATACTGCCAGGTGACTGTGTCCTTGTGCGAAATAATAACCGAAGCAAGTTCGAACCGGTATTCCGAGTTATCCCACCACTCACGAAGTCATAACATCTGATCGAACTGGTGTCACTTTATCCCGCCAAAGTGATGGAAAACTCTTTTCCAGACATAATAATGACGTGAAAGTAGTGCCTGACAAGAATTCCATCGCATTCCAGACCGATGCAAACGACACAGAATGGATGTGGTTTTCTGTAAAGGAATCCCTAGCTTCAGATACGGCGTTGGATGAGCAGGAACCGACGTCACCATCTGAGCCTACAATGCCTGTTGAAAGAAGACGCCGTAATACTCGTTTACCGCCTCGATTCGACTACTACGTTTTGACTTCCAAATACATGATGTTAAAAAAAAACGAAAAAAAGAGGAATGATGTAGTAACCGTATGTAGCCACGGATGATTATGCGTTATAGACACAACGGAAGAAGGACAGCCGGTGACGAGACGAGGAGGGAATGTCTTTTAGCCACGAGCAGCTAGAGGCGAATGTATTAGTGCTTCTCGAAGATTGTCTGGAATTAGATTGTTGTGTTGTGGAATTAGTATAATATACACGGCTAGTTGTCTACTGTACATGAGCATTGCATTGCTTATTCGTTATTCTTGAGCGAGGTTTTTTATCTTGCCCTTATGCAATGGATCAAACATAAAGGCTAAGGACTTTTGGTCTGTGATAAAAGTTAATGTTTTTCCATGCAGAAATTGGCTCCATTTGCTCACAGCCTCTATGATGGAGCAAGCTTTTTTTTAAATCGCTGGATAGCATTCATTTTTGGAAAGTATTCGTGACATAAATGGTACTGGTCTGCCACCTTGTGAAAGAGTAGCTGCTATTTTTAATCACAGACATTGAGTTCTACAGTGAAGGGAATGTTTTCATTCATAGTTCCTAGACACGCTTGTTTCAAGTCCTCTATCAAATGCGTTACAAGCTTCTTTCTGAAGTAGGAAGGACGCAGATGAGTTTAATGACCGTATTCTATCGGAACATTTAGGTATCCACTTGGCATATCAGGCAAAGAGACCAATGACACGTGCAAGTTCCATTTTTGTAGAACGATACGGTAAGTTCACAAGCGGCTGTCGTCGTTCTGGGTCTGGCTAAATATGGTCTTGTGACACATGATATCCAACTAGATTCAGTTCAGATACAGAGAGAACAGATTTGTCTTCATTAAACGTGAAACCAACATTTCTAGCAGCTATCAGAAGTGCTTTCAGATTTCTATCATGCTCTACTTGATCTTTGCCAGTGACAGTTATGTTATCTAGGTAAGCATAGGTTTTCCCCAAATGATTTGAAGTGATCAAATCATTGATTAGTCTCAGGAATGCTGAAACAACATTCGTTAGACCAAATGGTAATCGACTATATTGATACAAATGCCCATTTGCCTGAAATGCAGTATAAGCACGATCAAAAAGATGGATAGGTACTTGATAACAGGGACTTTTTCGGTCTAGGGTGCTATAGATTTTATCATGAGATATCAGATTTATCTGTTCGTCGATGCGTGGTTATGGATGCGATCTGGAACAGTGTAACGATTGATCGTATGCGAGCAATCTACAACCAAGCGTTTCTTGTGGTTTTGTTCCTTGCACACTAATACTTGAGCACGCCAAGGTGACGTCGATAGTTCAATTATCTTTTCCTTGATCAAGTGTTCAATTTCATGGCGTAAAAACGCTCGATCATCACTGTTACAGAGTCGAGAAGATGTTGTGATTGGATGACAGTTTTTATCTAGGTTCAGGAAGAAGTGAGGGTACTCAATATTAGCAGCTGCTACAGCATAACGTACTGACTGAACATTAAAGCAATATACCGGTCCAAAATGATTTTTGGTCACGGCGGGCAAAACTGGTATGCAAAATGTACAATTCGGCCGTCGGTCTGGAAGTCAGTTAATGACGTCAAAAGCGGAATTCAGAAAACAAACAACATGGAGGACAGGATGGTTGCGCAGCAGATTACAATCGACGGTGGGCAACGAAACGCATCGTTTTGTCCATAATCGTGCCGCAGGAAATATGGAAATAGAAGAAGGTTGACTTGAGAAGTTCTCCATTGGTGTAAGAGTTGGTGTAGTTTTCTTTTGTTGTTCAATGGCTTTTCTTGGGTAGTTACGGTGACTCTGGACTGTGGTTTCGCCTAACTCAATCAAACATCAGGGCAGTAGCTGCTACCCAATAGCATGAATGTCATGCCAATACTGAATACTGAATTATTTTCTTTTTTAGGCAAGTAATCTTCCTGTGCTCTTTTCATATGACCTATACACTACTACAACTACAGCAAGGCCTGAGTGGGCAGAGCAGCTTCCTATACAACTTTGGCTCAAAACAACACGACACACATCTTGTTGACAGTGAAGGAAGGGATCAAGCATTGTGGCTAAAACTTAGAAAAGCATTATTGACATTGAAAGGAATTCTGCAAGAACAGGAGACATACACAAGTTCACAACTCCATACCGTATACCTAATTGAAATTGACAGAACGGATGAACTACTTTATTCGGAGAAACTTGCGAAAGTTTGCACCTGTTTCACAAGAGTTTATATCTTGCAAATTTCCAAGAGATCATTTCGTGAAAGTTCATCTATTCCAATGTTCCTTTCCTTTGGATCTTCATAGCTACAAAACCTTGATATATGGGATATTTTTTCTTTTCCCGAAAGTTAATCTCACAAATGTTTGGTGATTTATCGAGTTGCGAAAGTTCATCCAAAAAGTTTCGCTAGTTTTGGACCACACAAAAATTTCTCGTGAAACGTTTTTTGAATAAAGTATGCGACTGAGTTTGAATATGAGCCACGTGTGTATTTGCGCGTGAATACATGAGTTTGACATCACAGAGTCAATGACGAACCAGCCCCTACCACCAGAAAATCAATAGCTATATGGAAAGGGGTTCCACAAGCACTGGACACCTAAATGGAATAGCTTTTAATGTAGGAAACAGAACTTTATGGCAAGAAGCTTCCAACAAACCATTGTTTGAAGCAGAGAGTACACGGCTTTTTTTTATACCTATCCAAACATAAAGCATGCACAGGTTTCTGGCTTTGAATATTTAACACATCCTTCCACTTAAACTTTAAACCAGCACAATTGATCTAATGGTTTTGCTATCAATACTTAAATCATTAGGATGTTTAGCAAATGATAGATTCATGCTGGGAAACAGGCGGCCTTTCCACGTTCAACGCCTTTTCAGGCTGCAACAGACATAGTCTCAGAAAACCGAAAGATACCTACTAGCAGTATATCAAAAATCCCAGAAAATGTTGCCAATAAAATGCCTTTGTACATACAATTTTTAGATCAGAAAACACAGGTCAAGTAAGATTAGCTAAATGTTTCTCAAAAACAGCAAGTAACGGGGATATACAAAAGATCGAAAATGTTCATCAGCCTGAAAATGTTGACTTGCTGACTCTGACCCTTTTCGGTATTTAATATGACTGCCAAACGGAATCAAAAAAAGTTGAGTTGAAAGACTGCTGGGCGTGATCGCATGAAAAACAACACAGCATTAACCTTGTTTTACCCGTGATGTTGTCATGAAACATCAATACACAAATACAACTTTCCATAGAAAGTCTTAGTCAGACTTACGGTTGCATGCTTACAATTTAGATACACTTTTTCGTTATATAGTTCAAATACGGTATTAGATTCCTTCAAATTGTTGCACCTCTACTATTTGACAACAATGCTAATGTCATAGAGAGTATGAGACCAATAAGTGCAAGCTATGTGAGCTCAATCCCAAGCAATACTCAACGCTGAAACAAAAATTAAAGCATGTATGAAAGCTGCAAACGAAGACACCACTTCAAATCATCAACAAGGTATCAGAAAACTCTTAAAAGCTTTCAAAAATCTGAATACTAAGCATTTATCTGGTTTTGCAAAAGAAATATTGGGACACAATACATACTATTCGTCTTGAACTAAGAAAGTCTGCAATCCATTAGCTGCTTTAGCTCTCTGGCAGCCAACATACAAAGAGAAGCACTCCGGAAATCTGCATCTATCAAATCACATACGTAAAATACTTTAAGAAACTATAAAGAACTAACACTTCAAACGCTGGCTATCATACACAACCAACACACAAGCTAAAACTCTTGCAGTTAATGTATTATCATTATATATACTACCAATCACTCTTTAAAGAAATAAATTATTAGCTGAAGCAACTCTGCTATCAACTCAGTAAGAATGTACACACAAACTAACTTCACTGAACACCCCTGACTGAGTGAGAAACCAAACCACATAACCAACACTAGCTCACATCAAGCAAAAGATATCCTCCCTCATGGGAAACAATCATAAATTATTTAATAGACAATCTAAACTTCTAAATTAAAGACTACTTCCAGTTGACAAGTCACCACTTTGCTTCAGAGAAGCCATTACAAATTCAGGATTGCCAAACATGCTTAAATATCCATAACCCAGGCGGAGGGGGATTCTGGATTGATCACCAAAAATTGGCATCAAATAAATAGAGAGCAGTCCTTGACATTTAGGGGTAGCACTCATTCTGCTACGGTCTAACTAAAATAGTTTCTTCGTCAAAAAGATGTAATACGAATTCTACCAACTCTGATCAGTCATCAGCAGAAAGGAGATAGCTTCAAAATTGTGGCTGTATGTACATGTCTCCACAATCTACCTGAAATAACTTTTAAAACAGTCAAGTTTTTCGATAATAAAATAAGTGAGATACTGCTCATGAAATCAATGATATACTACAGAGTGAATACGGTACACATTCCATACCACATGTTTGATAATGCTCAAACGGTATTACAGAAGCACAATATTCAAGGGCAACACTGGGGAAATAGCTGGGTTTCACACTGTTTTTTACAGAAACATTGAGAATTAACCATTTGGAAAGCCCATTTCCCAAGTAACATCATGCTGGGTTAATTCCAAAGTTCTACAACCTGTGCCTATTTTACATCCTGAAACGCCAAAAGTTATCTACGGAGGTTTCTTTATGAAAGCTGATACAGCATAAATTCCTTTCAATCAAAGATCAAAAAAGAAAAATGAAGTCATGGAAGAATGTATACCCACAAAAAATTCACCGATAGAATTGATGCTAAATGCATAACATAACTACTAGATTAATCAGATCAGAATCACACAAAACACAAGCATTATTAATTAAATCTAGTGAACAGGAACAGATATCACCAACACACTCAGGCTGATACTTTGAGGAGCGTATACGATAATGAGCTCTGTCAAACCCATGCTCACGCAGATAAATAAGATGTATAAACTCATGTCGAAATATCAACGATCTTGAACAGTAGGGTTTTGTGAGTACTGAGCAATCTTTTGATGCTTCTGTTCGCGCCCTTCCATTGTATTAATACCAAGGCCAAAATTCTATCTGTGCATAATTTCTTCAGCATGAGCAGGTGCTGCCTGGGCAAGGGTCCATAAACTGGGAGACACATGCGTATCGAACAATACACAACTTCTAAATAAATGCAATCCTGCAACCTTCATATCAGCAACATCTGAAAAGCTTATGTCCTCAATTCTAACGATGTAAGAGATTAACTTACGTAACTGCAAAGACTGGTAAAACACTTCAGCTAGCATGTGGTGATGCTTAGCATTCATTTTGAGCGAAAGAAATTTAATGAGCTGAGGAAATGATTGAAGAAAATGAAAACTTTCTCTGCCACGGAATCTAAGGCTAAAATCTGCAGCAATTTTAACATCCATTAAAGATATTGTCTTTTGGTTTTTAGTATGCTGACCAATGAACGAATTTTTAGCTGATTTGGCTTTAGATGATCCTTTAGGCGGCATTCTTAAGTTATAGCTATGTAAAAAACTATTTCAAAGTTAAGAGCAAACGTTACCATACCGATTCTTGACTTGGTATGAACAGGAAAAGGTCATACTAGATGTTTTCATGTTGTGGGTAAAGACACATCAGACACAAGAAGTTCTGCCACAGACTGATCCCCAAAACTCTTATTTAGTAGGGTGCCAATTTCAATCTGAACACCAACAGCAAGTTGCAGATGTCGCTTTAAGGCTCCAAGGTGGGTATAACAAACTACAGTCTCTTTGAGTACAGGCTGTCTATCACGATTCTCAGTTATGCTACGACCAAATCTAGTGGTTTAATCACGCACTGCTTTAAACCAATGAATGTATACAAAAGAATGTACTTTACACTTCACAACAACCTTCCAGGGATCCCGAATTCTTTGCTGCTTGGTTAATCTTCGCATTATGCTTTTTAAGAGATCATTGACAAATTCCTGAACTAAGGGAGCAACTGATATTTGCTGTGCTTGCATATGCTGGTAAGACTGAAACTCTTTGAAAGCCATACGTATCAATATCCTGAAAGCATGTTGAAAATACTTATACATGTGCAATGTGAAGGAAGATATGGAAATGAAACACAGCATATATGTACCCTCAAAAGAAAGAAGGAATGTATAGCTACAACAGCCTGAAATGGGACATGAAGCTGACACAACAGGAAAAGATGAACATAATTGTTTGAGGAGATCAGATTCAGATTAACTGTGAATGAAACAAGGTACGCTATCGGTTTATGCTGCAACTTGCAATAAAACAGTTATACACATCTCTTTTGAATTATCATCAACAAGCCTCTAGCCGGCGCCAACAATATATCATAGTAGATCACCTTCTCCAATTGACAATGTTTGCATGTTTGAAACTTGCTCTGCAGTTTCACACAGTTCAAAATCAATGAGGCCTGACAATTTGCTTAGAAATGTAGCAAGATCACTGGTTCCTATAGTCTGGTAAATCTACAATAGGTAGGTAACTAAAGGGTTACTGAATGGCTAGCTAGGCTTACAAACTGAACACTGAAAATTATCTCTACCGAATGTCTATCTAGTTTAGGCGCATCAATTTCAGCTCGATGTTAAGCACCGAAGAGTCCACATGAGCCGACTATAGCTGCATATTTCAAGAAATGAATATAAGCCAAAATGGCTACAGGAGCCACACATATAACAAACCAAGATGGCGGCTCGTGAAAACACAGAAAATTAGCTTAAAATCAAGGTCATTTATCTGAAGTTCAAAAAACTCATATGGAAATCTAAAACGATAGAAACCTCCAAAGGCATGTAAATTCACATTCCCAACCAGTTTCAGACCTTGAAAACATACCAAATATGCCTTCTATACATCATATATCAAGCATACCTCAGCTGTCCAAAACGAAGAGGACAAAAGTACCCCATACTTACAAGCATCGTATCCGCGATCCGCCGCCTATCTACTCTCTAACTGCAGCTTAACACGAAGTTCTGATGCCTATGTTTACATTTTATTCATGCTTGAAGAGAAATACCGTGTACAATCCTGACCGGATACTCGTTGTTTTTACCCAATTTAAGAAGAATCAGGACTACATCTTTCAGTGACGATTCTGCAATTATACGGGTCGTCGATGTCCCACGAATTTTACGTACCTTTCTGGCCACCGAATAGCCCGCCGTGGGCGAAATGATAGAGCCTTAAAAAACATGAACGAAGCTTTTTATTTCATGAAAGAAGCTGTTGTAGTTACAGAGATATCTGCTTTTAAATTTATGGAGAATTTTGGCTTGCTACCATTTTGCTTTTGAACAGCAATTATGCGTGACGCAGGGTCAGACCAAGTGGAATTGTCCGATCTTACTTGTTAAATTGTTACTCTTTGAATTGTGGTCTGAACCTGAATTTTGCTTAATCTCAAATACAATTATAATATGTTGCTTGTAGCGTTAAAAGGAATCCTTCTAATGTTCAGTTTCTAAGGACTACCATAGGCCTTAGAAGCAGTCCTATATGACGTCACTGAGGAGCACAATTGAGAATCTGAGGATCAGTTAAAAATATCGAACTTTAAAGAGACATTGCAGAAGAGCCAGTGGAGATTTTATGCGGAAATAAAGACCACCGTTCATGTTTTTGCACGATCTACCACCATGTGGAATTTGGTTTTATAGTGGTATGTTGCTTTAAGGCAAATTGAAGGTTTTTCACCATACATCGTAAATGTTACTTTATGATGTTGTTGTAATAGATTCTGTCCCACAATAACATCCGGGCATAAGTTTTCAATAACATGAAGACACATGTTTTATGCAAATGTCCAAGCACAGATAGATCAGCATTGATTGAACCACACGTTTTAGCTGATAGGTTTGTTGAAGCCATTAAAATTAACCCTATTCAGGCCGGGGTGTTTTGAAACTTTGTACGGCCGGGGGGGGGCGGATCACGCCACCCGTCATATCTTCGTAACCAAGCAAGATCTAACAAAGCCCTTTGGCACAAATATGCATCTATCTTAGTTCTATCAAATGGT
>JAOBRC010235799.1:0-14503 GCA_027575255.1 Scolionema suvaense | reverse complement strand
AAAGGCTTGTAACGTGCGTAACGTGGCAGAATTTAGTTCAGGCACAACACACGTTACATCACTTTTTAAAATACATGGAGTAGTTGTGTCTAATGTCTAATTGTCAGGTGTCAAAACAGCTTGAATTCTATGTAGCAGGACAGTCGCTAGTCCAGGCACTTGCCACTCGGTGCTGAATCAGAGTTAAATGCATTCCTGAGCTATTTCGTGAAGAAAAATGTGAATGTCATATTTTGTTCTGTCACCTTTCCTTTTCATTTTTTTCTTGTCATTTTCAGACAATCCCGGACTTAATATTTCGCCCTTTTCTCCTCTTATCTTGCCATTTGCTTCTTTCTCGACACTAAGTAGATACGTCCCTGTCCCTTTAGAATCAATGTTGTTGCCAGAGTTAGCTGAGCATGGACAAAGGTGAAACGAAGTACAACTCTGCATTTGGGGAAGAGAATTATCCATTTTGGCGAAAATGTTCTGTCCGGGATTGTAACTATTTATTCTGCTTGCTCCTCTCCATCCTTAAGCACGGGCTTGTTGATTGAAGTAGCGGCTATGCTACTCTACCTGCATTCCTGAAAGCATTTTGTTTTTGAAAGGTTTCGTAGAAGGGGTCACTTGTTGGAAAACCTGTGAATTAATTTTTCCTGTTTCTCAAATCAAGCAATAGCTAGCTAGGCCTCATAACTTAACTCACTCAAATTTCGCGCACATCTAATTTTCGCTGCAAGCCGATGCACGAATAATTGATTGCGCGAAAATTTTCATTGATGGCGTAGTGCGCGAAAATTAAATTGCGCGAAGAGTATATAAAAAAAAATTACAGAACTGATTTTTTTTCTTGCAACATCTTTGTACCATGTTTTCTCACTATTAGTCTTCACAATCGCACATGAGTACCTATTTGTAGGCTGTTTTTTCAATAAATCAGTCTGCTTTTCTGGACTAAGTATGCGCGAAAAATTCGAGCTTTATACTTCTGCGCGAAAATTAGGAAAATTGAATGCGCAGAAATAAAACTCGCGCGAAATTTGAGTGAATGAAGGTACATTACTTTAGCAAAACCTGTATTCTTGGACGGGGAATCTTGCTGTGCTGCTGTATCAATGATTCAGTTGTGATCACATGGGACTTGTCTTGGGAACCAAACTCAGGAACGTAGGACCTGTCTATAAGTTAAAGGCCGCAGTTAATTACTCTTCTGTTCATTGTCACTTCTGATCATGTAAAAGTTTGCATGCGCGCGGTAATTATTAATTAATAATTATTTGACCCCACAGTTATACTGTATCGAAGATAAGGTTTTCCATCGGACTTATAGCTTGTCTGCCTTGTTCACTTATTGACTCGGCGGGGAATGCTTTTACTCTGAGCTGGGGATACGCCAGGTGAACGTCTTCACCTGCTGATGAACCCCAAACATAAGTGGGCACCTCAAGGATGCCTCTAGTGGCCATCTCCTCCGACGGAAATTTTCGCAACAGAATATGCATACCTCAGTGCAACAATGCTCCGCAGTCTTTCTAACAAAATCAAACAACCTTTTACTTGTGGGTATGTCCTATACAATATCAGTTTTGCGCATGCGTCACTTTTCTTGGCTCGGTCTACAAGCAATAGATAAATTGCCCAGCGCGATTTGATTACATCTGATAAAGGGCAGAATACACCTTTTAATAGATTACGACTACATACAGTGTTTGCCTCGTTTTGATTCTAGGTGACGTAATACAATGACTGGATTTACAAAGGAATATGGCTAGCCATAGAAATAATCTTGCTAATCACCTCATACTACTCATAGAAGTGCTGCCACTAATTTCATTTAAATGTGCCACAGGGGCTGCATTTTACGATCTTTCATGGGAACGAGGCTAACACTGTATGCTGCTTTAATTTCTTAAAAGGTCTATTGTTCAAGACTGATATACAGACAAAATCTGAACGGAGTCTCATTCTCGTCTTACCGATCAAACATCACAACATATGATCTAGTGATTGGCGCAGTTTTATTGAAATGTGGCGTAAGTGGTGATTATGCGGAAGTCTTTGATTTCATTAATACCAGTTTTGACAACAACATGCTCATGCTAAATAAGAGAGTGGCAGTTAAGAAAATAGCACACAAATGTTGATACCGGTAGATGCATTAAGCCATGAATAATTTAGAGAGTGACTCCTCCGAGGAATTTTGTATATCGCTATATAAGGCAGGCAGTAAGTTTCTCGTGCAATTTGTGCCTCTGACGAAGATGTTTCGAAATTCCACAGTTAGTAAAGTTATGCTGTGCGACATGCGTGGATGACGATGAACAGAAGATTAATTAACTGCGGCCTAACTTTTTCTTTTTATTTGGTTAACAACACAACCATCACGTTATCAACTACAGCAGGAATATCATGTGTAGTGCAGTTTACAGGCTGTTTCCGAGTTGAGGCTTTCAACCATGTCTTTTTCATTTGGTTTCATCGTTACGTATGTAAAAAATAAATAGAAGAATAAACAAAGCCTGGCAGTCAGAGCATGCTTTTCCAGATGACAGTTGTTTCCAAAAGAACTGATAAGGTTAAGCAGCGGGGCTGCCTTCAGAGGGTAGATTTTTGTGTGGATATGTTTTCGCGAGTTTTATTTTTGGGTTGTTTGGCAGGGATTTATGTTTGCAGAGGAAATGCGTGGAACCAATATTGCGAATGCATATCAACGAAAGGAATGGAGAAAGTTTTTGACATGTGACTTGAGAGAAAGAAGGAGCCCGATCAACATAATATATTACCAACAATCGAAAACTTATTTGTGTTTGCTTTTGGTCAGATTATGACTTCATTTCCATAAAGTTTTCGTGGGATTAATTTTTGCGAAAAAATCCCCTAGACCACGGAAGTTTCATTATGCGTAAAATGGCTTACTTGCTAGCGGATGACAATTTACATGTCTGTATGTCCAATATGTGAGCAGCAATTATTTTTTTATGTCTGCTGTGTGACGAAGTGCGTATAAATCCAATTGTGGATCTCCGGAGTCTCGTTTTTCGTGTCTTCTGACAGTCACAGTCAACTCATCACAAAAAATTAGGGCCAGCAGTGGGATGTCAGCGGTGATCAGTTATTGCTGCAGGAGCCACGTACATCCTCCAAAAGTTCACGTACAACTTTCTAATAGTCCCAGGTGTTTTATTCACATGGTATACAAATGAAGCAATGCTCCACGGTATTTGATAACCCAGCATCTTATTTGAATGGCAAGGAGCATAGCAGCATTTTGTAAATAAAACTGTTCGACCAAATCAGCGTATGATCGCACCAGCTGGCAGAAACCATGAATACGCGCAGTATCAATTGGGACATTATGAAGAGCTGTCTGAGTGTTCAGTGTGGCGTGAACACAGCAAAAGAAACAGGACAGATAACCATGTGAACGGAAGTTGCTTACTGTTTAGACACAGTTCAGGAAAAGAAATTGCAGACTTGCGTTGCCAGCTTCAACAACAGAACAAGTGCGTTGCCTAAAGTTGATATGTGCGTCTACGCAAACCGAAACTTCTGCTTTCCGTGCCCAAACGTAACCTAAGTATAAATTTGAGGTATACTAGAACACAAACATACAAGCCTAATCTTGCGGAGCAAACTGCCCAGTCGATCCCCACATGAAAATGACCCATAATTGTGTTTCATTGGATTCAAGAAGCACTGAGCCTGACAAGCCTGGGCACATAGCACACACCAGTTTACTTTGGGTCCAATTCGCAAAAATTTCTACCGCAAAATTCATATAACACATTTGCTTCGCGAAAATTTCTTTCGCGAAATTAGCCGCAGAGGAAATTCATGAAAACGTCTTTCGCAAAATTTGATTATTTTTGGTCAAATTCTAGGCAAAGATTAGCTTTTTGTACTTCTTGATGATTTCCCAATGATTCGACAGGGAAAGTACAACTGGACTTTGAAAAACTGATAATTAACTATTCTTTCTTTGGTTCGGTTTGCGACAATTTCTCAGCTGCAAAACTCTGATAAGGCCACGGAAAGTTGAAGTTTCGGTATGCGTAGACGCGCGCATCAACTTTATGGCAACGCATCTGTTCTATTTTTGCGGAAGGCAGCGCAAGTCAGCAATTTATTTTCATGACATTCCTAAACTGTGTTTAACAAGCAAGCAAATCCCGTTGCCAGGGTCTGTTTTATTTCTTTCGTGTTTACGTGACATTGAACGCTCAGTTTTATTCACTAAATCCTGCAATGCTCCTCATCGTCCAAAGAAAATGGTGAGGTATCAAGAAGAGTGGAGAATAGTTCCAAAAAGCAAGTAGTAAGACAGTTATGCACTGTGTGGGGAAAACGTCTCCAGAGACCTGCAATTGGATTTGTATGCGCTCTGTTACAAACATAAAAATAAACTCTCGCGCACATCTCGTATTTAAAGATGGATAAATTTCTGTCCGCGTTACCAAATGAGCCATTTAACGCATACCGAAACTTCAATTTTCCATGGCCTAAAGGCCTTGATTCGCGAAAATTACTCAGAAGGCGTGATTTTGTATACAGTTCTTGCACATTCTGTAGGGCTATTCTTAGAGGACCATAGGGGTCGTAATTGGCAGCAGATGTTGTTCATTCTTTCTTCCCTCCATAATGAAGGAGCACCTCCGACTGATAGTGTAATGCATGTGCGGCTGGTTAATAAGGATGAACCACCACCCGTGGCAAACAGACAAATTTGGTTGGGTCCAGGAGCAATACTGAAAGCGAACACTGCTCTCCAATGGTAAAAGGCATCTTATTGAGGTTCGCCGTTCCTGAGCATCTAGCATAAAATGATAAGACTTCAAAAGGCAACTAGGCAAAGCTAGGGTCATTTTAAAGAGACTCCTTGCAATAACAATGACGGTGAAATACTTGTAAAATTCAAAGAAAAAATACTGCGAGCATGCCGAACTTCAGCCAAGAAATATAGCCTTCCACATAGGCACATCTACCAAAGCATAAAATGCATTTTACATACGAAGAACAAACCAAACTCAGCAGCTGGATCTAGAATACGAACAGGAGTCCTACTTGAATGCAAGCATAGTAGCTTGACACCACCAAGCTAACTTTACGGTTAGCTATACCTACAGGTCTGCTTGGTGTTCTGCAAACACAGAACACGTATGCCTTTACTAGTTGCGTGACAGGGTGAAAACGCAAGAACTGGTCAAACTAGCATCAGTATTGTGTTCAAGTTACCGGAACACTTACGGTTGATATATCACCCACAAGAGCAACTAACTGAAAAATCAGGCTAGAGCTATTTTTAGATCAACAACTCGTACCTCAGTGGCAAAAAGATTATGTTTTTACTCGTGAGATGAAGTATGAAATGGAGCGAGAGGAAAATGCAGCTTGGTATCCAGGCTACTGAATATTCCTTGCAGTCTTTCCGAAAATTCTGTAAAAAGCGCCCTTATTGATAACCAATGGGACATTCTCACAGTATTCTGCGAAAATGCAGATTTAAATCTGCCTCATCCTCCCCTGTCCGATGCTGACCCCAACCTTGAAAGCATTTCACATTTCATGAGGACTGACGACAATCCCTAGGTACCTATTGCTAAGTTGAAGGTACACACCTTATGCTAGATAGCTACGCCTTTCACTGGATGAATAATGCGGAACATTGCGGCATGAAGTGCAGCTCTTCCATGTCGACACATCACGAAATCTGAAAATTCTTAGTTTTTGTTCTCCTACCGCTTTCACCAGTGAAAATAGGCTACATCCAAACCAACAGGACTGCAAAGTAATATTTCATGAAGCCATTTTTCAAACCAAAGCTCATTATATACACCCACAATCGAAACTTTAATGCTTCGATTAAACGCACAGGGTTGTTTATCATATTTTTGGACTTTTTAGGGGCGTCTATCCGAGAGCGGGTGTTTAAGAGGAGGCGTCCATTACATTTTTATGAAATTCTCCTTACGTATAAACTTAATACATCCATCAACGAAATATACATTAGATTACTCTCGAGTTCGGATTAGACCGGGTGGTTGAAATAAAAGGGGTTGGTGGAATAACTGGGGTTGGTGGATTTTTTATCAAATTAAATATATAACCGGGGTAGGTGGAATTTTTTTCAACACTCGACACACTCCTATGTTTAAACAGTAATTTCATTTCAAGGGTTTTTGCAGGCACATTAAAAATCAAAAATTACACTTCAGGTGAATGTTTATTAAAATGTGAGAAAGGGGACCGTACTAAAAGGGATGCGATGCGTGGAACATGTTTCAAATTTAAATAAAAGGGGTGGCTTGAATAAACATGTCTTGGGTGAATTTTTTCCAAAATTAATAAGCACCTTGTCCTGTCTGTTCGGAACTCGAGAGTTCATGTCAATATCATCTTAAACCATCATCTTTCCATACTTCCATATTTATATATGAAACAAAAGCCATAAAACTTAAGTAATAATGTAGTAGTGATAGTAGTTTTGTGTTAACTAGTGCATCTCACATAAACATCCCTCTAGAGGGGGCATTTAATAGAGGGGGGCGTTTAAAAGCAGGGGGGATTAATCGAAGCATTACGGTATTCTACAGTACGAATAGGCCTATAGCTACAGTAGCTAGCAGGTACAAAGGTCAGGTTGATGAACTGTGAAGCTCTACTCGTACTCTATAAAACATCTCTCAGCTCTATGCTCTAGGACCCATCTTGCTCTAAGAACACAAAGCAAACAAAATTCTAATCCACAAGAGGCTATAAAATTATTTCGGACATTCCAAGGTTTTGATTCTCTGCGATTAACAGTGCCAGACCACATCACATTGCCACTGAACATTCTCGGTGAGCTAGAAATCTGCTAGAGCGTCCAGCTAAATACAGACCAGAATGCTAGCTACAAACAGCCTGTGTCAGATGAAACAGGTAGAATATAAAATGTGCGATTTAGTTGAATTTCTTTTACTAGGCCTTGTAAACAAGCATTGATCTCGAATCTTCGTGGTAAGAAAGAGACAATCAATCAGAAGAAAGCGCGAAAGAAGAGATTTCTCACCCAACTTCATCCCCAAATCAGATCCCTTCGCTTTCAAGGCCTATAACTCCTTTAGTTTTCAACGAAATCGCACATATTATACGTCGTTGGAAGCAGCCACATTCCAGCTTTCCGGCAATATCTCAATGTTGAGCATTTAGCATATGTCAGCATTATTTTTTGGGGTCTAAACCGAAGACCATCGTCCAAATGAGCTCATTTTCCCATGACCTAGACCGCAGCTTGTGTGGCATTCGGCAGACCGCCAGATCACCGTGATTAATAATCACCGCTTTTTACAAGAATACCTGTTTCCAATGCACTGCCTGTCTAATAAATTATGCAAACGTGTTTGCTTACACACCGTGCGTAAATTAATTAACAATAGAGCATGGAAAACCATAAATTGTTTATATGAGAGTTGCCTGGTCATTAGTTTAAAGGAACGCCGCGATGATTTTTTGAGTAGCTTTGAAAGATTTCCCGATCAAAACCTGAAGTGAGATTTCCCTGTCCAGACTGTTAAAAGTTACTTGCAACAGAGATTTCACATTTTTATAACCCAGATTCCAACATTCTGGGCGCTGACGGTGACAGCCATCACTTTATCCTTCTTCACAGAGCCGAGAGCCGAAACAATAGTCTACAGGGGAACCAGAAAACCAAATAGAGATGAAGCATTGTTCAAAGAACCAATAGCATGCTGCGTTTTACTAACGTCGGATATGTCAGGGGGTTAGCAATGTTGTTTTGAAAAATTTGCCAGCCTCATAATTCAGCTAATAGGCTCATTCTTCGGCTCTAAATGTATATAAAAAGTGAATTGGTAAATTGAAAAGCAATCTTGAAGAGTTCAAAGCAGTAGCGCAACCCAAAATAGTTCAGGTTTTGTGTATACAATGCGTACATAATCTCCCCTGCATGGTGCCAGACATACAGTAACCAACCAAATCATGCCGAAGGGAGAGAAACGAGGGCGCCAGAATGAAACTTTCTTGCTACTTAGTTGTGAGTGAAATTGTTTTTCTTGGTCATGGAGTATGTATTAGAGGCATCATTTGCTGTGTTGTGGAACATTGAAATTCTCCGGCAATACATAGTCACACGGAAATTATTGGTTTCTTAGAAGAAATGAAAGCTGCCTCAAAGTTTGTGAGTGCGTACTAATTTGCGGCTCGGTACTTGTCAACCTATTTTCATTTACTAGCGGTACGGAACATGGTGCAACTGCGCATGCGTGCCATAATATTTTGAACAGGGTTGTAGATCCTTGATACTATGCTGGCATGCGAGGGAAAAGCAGACGTATCAATTCATTCGAAGCCCTTCCCCCCAAAATTGTACGATGTGTCTCGGGTATTTGTGCTGGAAATTTATCAGTTGAAATAAAGAGAGATGATGCAAGTCTTGAGGGAGCTGATGCTTGTAACAGAATGCAACTGTTCCAGTTCTGATAGCTTTGCGTTTGGGATGGTAATGTTGACCCTGAAAGTTTCGCGCTTGTTTATTTTTTGTTGAAGATAGCGGCATATTAAAATCACTCTGGTAGTTAGCAAAGCGTTTACGTATACAGAGTATCTAGCCTGAAAGTACCACTCTTTTGGTTACTTGCAATACCGATATGTAGACGTAATCTTTCGCAATTTAATTTCTGATACATTGCACAAGTTTGCGCGCTTTTCTTTTGTAGGACTGAACAGCATTTGACTTCCAATATATCCAATCATTGAATCAAACAGTCGTATTTTGTGAAAAAGGATACCGTATAGCTACCTCGCCATTTCACAGATATGACACGCTGGATGGCAGACATTTCTTTCATACCCAGGCCTCAATAAAAAACGAAACGCAGCCGAAACATCGAGTTGCGTGAGGTTGAGCGGGTTAGATTGGGCAGCATTGCCTGGAAAAAACGCTGATTTGTAGAAATTGATTGGTTAATAGTGTTATTCAGTCCTTATACCGTCTAATAAACCTAGGTTGCAGAATTGGTGCGGTGTTCCTTTAATGGGATAATTTGAGGACTTTTTGAGACAACTGGTCCTGTTTAACGCTGGAAAACGCCTATACTTACTGTCCAACTTCTCTACTTGTCGGCGTTCTGATGAGTGGTGATTGTATGCAAGTTTGTAATAGTTATCGTTTTTCAGTTTTAGATTCGGCATCAACGGCTTTCCAACGAAAGTTGAAAGAGACTATGTACATACAAACAGTGACAGAAACCAAATTTTGCCGTCATAATCTCAGCTTAGGCATTCTGTACGTCATACCTTATCGGGCGAAACTTTGGCGAAACTTTGTCTGCCGAAATTTTCGTCATGACCCCAAAAATTCGTCAGTTTCACCCGACGAATAATTTCGGCCGACTCACAGCACTTATTTCTTAAAAATACAATACAAGTAAAGCGTGTTATGTCTAGCCACAAACGGCTGGATTTTCAGCAGTTCTTTTCAAGTTTTGCGTATCACAGCAGAAGCTCTCATTCGTCATGAAAGTCAATGGAACTAAATCCTCAAATATACGACGCTTGTCTGCTTTGAGGTGATCACGTCTGGCAGGAACTACACCTAGCAAGCCTTGTTAACCCTATTTCATATGGGGGGCATATATGCTCCCCTACCGAACTTCTGATGTAGGAAAGCTAGAGACTTGATATTGCACATGTGAGTACCTTACTACAAGTACTTTTCAAATATAGTTACAACCTGCACACATCGCCCCTGCTGAAATAAACTTCGAACAAGTGAACAAGTTACTGCACAAAGACTGGCTGGTGCAGGGTGTTATGATCCATATATCTTCTACTTGCTTTTGTGAACCATGGATGTATAAACCCCATACATCCATGTGTGAACTTGTTATAAAATCATTCTGACTGTCTAAGAAGACTTGAATACCAAGAACGCCTGTTTTATGTGCAATATTAATGATGGGCGAAATTTCTGTCGGGCGAAATTTTTCATCGGGCGAAAATTCATTCACCGAGCCAAAAATTTGTCACTTACACCCGACAAAGTTTCGCCCGATCATGTAGCCTTTTTCCTGCTACTTTTAGTTGTTTTCCATTTCCTTCTTTTTATTTTTTCTCTCTTTTATTCTTCCTTATTAGTCCTTCTTACTACTTATATATATGTTACCTATTTATCTTTATTGTATGCTCCCCATTTATCCACTTTTGCACCTTTTATATGATGTGTTTTCGACAAGTGATTTGACTTATTTGTGAAGTGTTTTGTGATTTGATATACTTACTTTAATGTGCATAACTTAAACTGTAAGTGGTTTCCACCTTCTGATTATATCTAATCTGTACAGATTGTACTTCTTTAGTTGAGAATGGCTGATGGTTAGCCGAAACATGTCCTGTTCTGGAATTAAAAGTAGCATTTTTCCTTCTCACGATTTTGAGTAGTATGGTGCTATTACGTTCATTTGGAAATATTAAACGTAGAAAACAAACTGGACAGCAAATCAAGCTCTGATGCAAAGACCCTATGCGAAGCATGAAATAAGGGTCTTGAACGAAGGCTATACATATATGAAACGTGGTAGGAACAATGTAGGGACTACTTTTTGATCAAAACAAGTCCTATCATTTTGGGTTAGGTTTGGACCAAAATCTTGAATCCTCTTTCTTCATTTCTTTCCCCAAAACTTTTTTCTGGATCATATAAAACCGTGTCATATGCATAGGAACAAAAGGCTAAAGACTCCTGTCCCATATCCGATTACCGACTGTTAAAGATGCTCTGAGAACTGTAATTTACTTTGTGATTTCAGAACAAAACACATGTAAATATGGAACCAGGGTTCAGAACCCTTTTTTTGTTGTTATTTTATTATTTTTATCTCTAAATCACAATACAGTAATGAGACAGATTGATATCCAAGAACGGTAATAACTGTAACAATTTAAAAATCAAAACACAACTAAATTTTACAACATCAAAGCACAGCTGATGTCTACGTCGGTTTTCGCGAATAAAAGTCATGTTCAAACAGCAGTATTACTCCAATGACTGCATGTAAAATAACGGCAACTGAACAGAAAGCTGTAGTGTATGGTACAGCAACATTAATCATAAATGCACCGCTTCCTACGCTCAAAAACAGAAATGCCACTCGTACTGCTTCTGCAATACCTTGAAATTTAGATTGTACCAGTTTAGCGACCATGGTGGCAGAGATGATATGACTGCCTGCCTCTGCGACACCAAGTAACAACGCAGAGGTATAATAAACCACTGTAGACCGTGTTGCACTGTGCTTCAGAAAAGGTAGCGTTGAAGTAACTATGATGGCTATGGCACCTATTATATTGGTTGCGTATAACATGTAGAAATCCATGACTCTCTTTGACAAGACACCTATTGCCACAGATATCAGACCACCGCTTACCATAGCTGCTATTCGAATTGACGCAACTTTACCAGCATTCCAACCAAAATCGACCACACATCGAACGCTGATCACTTTCAGTCCAATTACCGACGAAAACAAGTCAATGACAGATACTAACAAGACGATCCCCAAATGGCGTTCCAGTGCAATACGTAGGAAAGTTTGACCATACGTTTTTAAGGAAGAACAATTGATTTCTGTCGTTTTCGCTTCAACTGGCCATGCTTGTTTGGCGGATGTTGATGCATCGTCATCGTCCAAATTGTTGCCTTCCTCGCCTGATTCCATCAATAAACTCTTCCGTGCTTCACTTTCGCTTTCTCTTTCCGCTTTCAAATCATGCATTTTAGCTAAGTTTTTGTCAAGAAAAGTATTAAGTATCAAGCAAATAAATAAATAGATGGCCATTATCAACGAAGGAATGTTTCCAAATGTCAGTCGCCAATTTCCGAATTTCTGATCAACGTGCTGGTACAGAAATGTGAGGCAAGGCGTTAAGAACATTCCTGTGTTAGCAACTGCATATAGAATTGCCAAAGCTCTCGTGAGTTCTGATTCTTCATACGTATGAGTTAGTTCTGCTCCCATGGCTGTTATTCCAGTACCCATACAACCAACTAAAATATTCCCTACCACTACCAACCAGACTGAATATGGCAAAGTATAAAGTACATTTCCAATAAATGACAGGATGAAACATGTAAGCAAAATGCGTTTTAAATTCAAGGTAAAGTCGTAATAAATGCTACCGAGAAGACCAGAAATGACGCCAGATACGCAGCCCAAACCAGCACCCAGGCTGTAGAAGAATACAGGGTGAGATGATTTTAATATTTCTTTGATGTACAAGAATTCTGTAGCGAATGTAATTCCAAAGGATAGCCCCAATCCAAGTGTATTGAACAGGTAGAGGTAATAAAGCCGATCTCGCCATGCGTACCAACCATCTTGTGTGAGGGTTTTCATTTTGCTTGCGTGTGTTATATGCTGAAAGAAAAACATTGATACTAATTATGAAAACAAATTGGACCCGTTTTACGCATTGTTTTGCATCAAAATATAACAAAAAGCATTCCACAAGCCGTAATGATTTAAGCTCTTTGGTTTTAGGGCATAATCTACTGTTTCTAATCTAATCGTCTTTAACAAACGATCAATGGGACAATGAGACTTGAACCAAATCTTAAAATTTATGCTCCACCAGACGTTTCGTGAACAAAATTTTGAAATTTATGCTCCACGAGACTTGTCGATCAGCTCTTCAAAATCACTTTCCAGTACTGGGGGCGGAAAATCCTGAGTAGGGGTAATGACAATATGTGAAAGAATTCTCCAGCAATTGGCGACGGAAAATCGTGTGTAGGGATAATGGCAATATGTGACAGAATTCTAAGACAACTTAGATTTCCACTACAAATATGATATCATGTCACTGCACACGATGTCACTTGCATTTTACAATTCTTAACTCTATCCCTACTGGGGGGGAGGGGCGGATTGCGCCCTTCTACCACATTTTTTAACGCTTCTGCTAAACTGCTGAACCAAATGCTATGAAAGTAGGTGAGTTTTTATAGAATTAATCTAGGAACATTTTGGTCCAAATTAGTTCCCTAATATACCACCTGTCGCCTACAACAAGTGTTTTGTTTCGGGCGATTCGAGGCAAATTTGATGTGCGACGTCATCTAAATTGCCTTTTTGCCCCAATAAACTATGTTTAACTGGTGTAAACACTTAGGCAAGACCTTTTCATAGCCTTTTCGATGCTTTGGATTGGGTTGGGACCAATTTTCGTGGCTGGTGATGCTCTGATGACGTAACCCTGAAAACAATAGATTCCGGTGGGTGACCTTAACAAACGATGACGTCATCATTACCACCTGCAATTTTTGGGACCAAGCTTTAGGTCATTGCGTTTCTCACGTATGGACCTACTTACATACCAAGTTTCATGTTTATAGCTTATTGGAAACAAAAGTTATCGAGGAGGGACGGAATCCGGTAACTTTTGTTTCCAATAAGCTATAAGCACACAGTTCTGAGGAGCCTTAAAAAGCCCGGTAGGGGTAGGGCTAACACCACAAGAGTCAATTTTTTTTTCGATTGTTACATAAGTTACATAAAATGATGAAACAAGATACAAAAACAAGTAAATATGTGTACCAGGAACAGACAAACAGGCAAGTTAAAACACACACACACATAATAGCGAAAAATAAAATTAAATAAATAAATAAATAGATAAATAAATTATAAGGCCTAAACAGCTTTCATGAGAACATCAAATTCACTTCAGAGATAGAAGATACATCAACATTAACTTTCCTTGACTGTCGTATTACCCGTAATAGGACTGGAGAACTGATGACTGAAGTATATAGGAAGTCAACAAACACAATTATCTACACTCATTGGGAAAGCACACGCACCAGCGACCTGGAAAATAGGGACATGACGTCAACTAGTTAAGAGAGCCCATCTGATCAGCTCGAAAGCTGCATCATTGCAAACCGAAGTTAAGTTCTTATTTAGAGTTCTTACGGAAATCAAAGGCTATCCAAGATCGTTAGTTTCTAAAATCATTGAGCAGGAAAGAAGTTAGCAACATTAAATTAAATACCTGTGCCATCCACACCAGTAGCTCATACTGAATCAACCACTGAAAGTATAGCAACTCCAACTCTTATTTTACCATATGGAGGAGATGCAGGTGCAAATCTTTTGAAACGGTTAAAGAATACCTTATGGGACAAAACAATGTCGGACAAAAAAGACTAATATTTGGGATGCTGACAAAAATTTTGTCGGACAAATAGTTTTGTCCGACTAAAATTTTGTCGGAGAAATAGATTTGTCCGACGAAAAGGTTTGTCCAAAACGAAATTTCAAATTTACTTACTTAAAGGAGAACTAATGGTTGGGAAATTTTTTTTTAATATGAAAAATAGTGATGGGAAAATGTCATCCACACTAATTTTTTAGGTCAAGGATGTTTTATTCCAACAATTGTTCGCATATTAACATCTTCACGCTCGTCGCCATCTTGATTGGTCTTTCCGCACTGAACGGTAGAGAATCGACACGGT
>JAOBRC010235688.1:0-14509 GCA_027575255.1 Scolionema suvaense | reverse complement strand
GATGGAGCAATGCAATGGTTTCTAAACAAAAGGAATTATCACGCCACCTCTACATCTTGATAACAGGTTTGAGATGTGGAAATAGCATGGAGACATTCCCTGGTAAACATCGATGGGAGAGATTGCACAATTTGTTTTGCATCAAACAGAATAATTACAGAAGTTGGAGAAATTTAGGCATGCGATCAGCATTTTAGGCGTGCGGCCTAGCTATCGAGAGTCGCACGCCTAGATCAGTTTAGGCGTGTGCCAGCGCGTGCGCGTGCGATCGCACGCCTATCACGAAAAGGCCTGCTACCTTTGCTGGGAAGGGGACGTTTTGGTCTCAAAATGGAGATTTTGTCAGACAGGGACAACAATTTTGCAACAAATTGCTGCAGGGAATCTTCGAACTTTAAACAGCAGATTTTCTACCTAAAAACGTCTGTCCTTTTAAACTTTTAAACCACATAAACTGTTGGGATGGATCAACCATCATAGGACACACATCACCTTGAAACCACATAAACTGTTGGGCTGGATCAAATCATGGTCAACTGATGTCAGGAAGATATTTGATTAACTCAGCACAAGTAACTCTTTAACTAATTATAAAGTTTTGGAGCCAAGGTGCAATAGATTGCATGCAGGATTGGCTCTGTTTGACAAGCACCTGCTTCACCAGAGTGGCTTAGCCACTGTAACCATTGCAACAAAGTATGTTGTTGCAAACTTAGCCATTAAGCTACATACATAGGTAAGATTTGCACATGGTTAGGTATGCCAAGTGAGACCATGAAAGGAAAGTTGTGTCCCAGCCCAACATTGCTTTAATTGATGTTTTCATGTCAGCTGAACTGGATGTCACATACCCACTAGATAGTAGAAAAAACTACCCTAAAAGATACATGTAACCTGAGCAAAAAAGTTTACTTCGGATGCTCATGAGGAGGTCCGTCAAGACAAGGTTTACCACACAGTAGCTCAGAGCTGTGAGAAATGACTAATCCATATCTGCCTGAATCTCTAGGGCTCGGTTGGTTACGTGGCCGACCTGTAACCTGTGAGTTCTGGGTTTGAGCCTTGCTCCGGCTGGTTAGCAAAAATCCCGAAAGATTGAGAAGGTTAGAATTCAGTAATTTCTCAGCAGCTTCGCGTGGAGAGAACAGTAGCAACAGACTTCAGAAAAAAGTTAAGCTATTTACAAACCTTTATATGCAACACATTAGAAGACATCTCGTGAATCTCCACGGCAACATATTGAATCTGCCCAGGATACGGAAACGTCCCTTTCTGATTATCAGCCGACAGAGTGAAGTTTGTCCGATGCGAATGGCTTGTGAAGTCTTGCACCTTATATCCAAATTTGGAAGACTGGTCATAGTAGCATGAAGGCACTCCCTCCTAAAAGAGATATGCCATCAATACTCAACTTTAAGTTATAGTAATACAGTTAGCATAAAGTCAGAAACTAGGAAAGCTGGGAATTTAATCTAGATTATGAGTATGAAGGTCTGCTCGATAGTAAAGTTCATTCAAACTACCAATTAGACAAGACAAGAAATAACATCCAATTTCACCTTAGCAAATGACTGAAGTCCAACACGCTCATAGCTAAATTAGGCTTACACTTATTTATGCTAGCTAACCACTCACATTCATTATTGCAAAACCAAATTCAAATAAAAGCACTTTACAACAATTCAAACAAAATTCAAAATAATAACTTCTCATATAAATATCACTATGTAAATACATATGTTTATAAACTAATTACTGCATTGTCACTTGACACTTAAAATACTGCCAATTGCAGAATAATGTAAATGCAACACCCAACAGGACCATCACAAAGGCAGACAAACGGCATGCCCGAAAGCAAGGGAAAAAACAACAAAACAAAACCAGATACCAGTAAAAAAAAGCATAAATGAATCTTAATGCAAATTTTTCAAGAAATTGGAAACCAACTTGGCAATACTGTGACTACATCACCTTTTCCAATACACATGTTAAGACAGTTTTTCAAAACAATATTTCGCTAGGAAAACTTTTCAAAGAATGGTCAAGTATGAGAATGAACCTTTTCCCGCGACTTCCCCTTTCATTTTGCACCCAAAGTACCTAAGCAGACATGTTGATTCCTGATATTTCAGGCAAATGTTGGTGTGAACCAGAATTGGCTACCAGCAGAATTGTTTTTGGTGAGGATTAATTAATCTTATTGTAAAGAGATGCATGCAGTAACTTTTCCTGAGCTGTATTGCTACCGTGAACCACCACTACACTAGATGTGCAGCTGCTAATCAACCCGAGAAGCGACAGGTGAACTTTTTGTCACAGAAAGATGCATTTCATTGAATGATCCAAACACTGATCATGTACAATTTTCTCTCACTTGACATATGCTTCACCCCTGGACCCCACAGCTTACAGCACAGGCCACATCCCAGCTGCAGCGTTCTGTTGCAACGTTCAGTCATAATTCCAAGTTTTCTATCTGACTTTTCTCAACTGTTGCTATGCTCCTTTCAAAACGTGGCTAGAACACTTTAAACATGTGAACAGAGCACAAAAAAAACAAAGAACAAGAAGAATCATAAAGGTCATATCATTGGGTGTTAGTAGTGACATACACCAAGAAGCGACAGGCTCTTTATCAATGAAGTAGCAGGTAGCATAACGACTTTAAACTGATTTCACTTATTCTTCAAACGAGTATATATTTGGTTATCTACTTCAATTGTGTGATTTATAGGATGCAGTATTAGTCTGGTGAGTATGTGTCGTAAGTGAGTTCAGTTTTATAATTGGAGTCAGAATGTAACAAGGATATGCATGGATTGTGATTAGGTGGCTATCATGCTTACGTGTATGTGGATAGGGAGAAGTGAGAATCTTTATCAGGCTGTTTGGCCCCACTTCATCATCATCAGGTATTGGGCAAAAGGGTGGGAAAATCTGTATTGTAAAAACACTTGCCTTTCTCAGGAGTCGAATCTCAGCATACGAGCTACGGTGAAAAACACGGAGCGAAATGCCTGGGAAATTGCTGAGAAACTCAGATCGACATAAACTAACCGCAGATTTGAGCAAGAAATAGCTTGGCGATCTGTACGTCAATAGACACCTACATGCCACCTGCATTGCAAATAAACAGAACTAGGTTTCAGGCTTATGTGCTCCCGGATTTATGAGCATGGCTAACAAGGGCAGATGAACCTGGAACTGTGACTGATGTGCACAACTAATGAAGAGTGAACGAGCCTGAAACCTACCTTAGGGAAAGAAATTTTCGCAGGAATTAACTTTCGCGGTTAAATGTTGTGGGCACTTTGCGGAAATTAATTTTTGCGGTTAGTGATAAACACAGCATTTAGCGGAAATTAATTTTCGTGGCTAATTACTTTCTATAAATTTTTGGAAAGTTATATCCACAAAAAATAAAATTTTGCCATGCTGCAGTTACCACTGTAAGAGAATGGACCTTAGTTCGAAGGTAATTGACAAAAAAATGTACTATTATAAAGGCTTTTGGAATTTTTCTATATTTTCAGTGGAATTTATTTTCCCTGTTCAATGGTGGACAAATTTTTGCAGATGAGCCTTTTCAGAGGTGATAAAAGGAATTTAATTTCCTGGATTTGCCTTAAAAGCCTGAAATCTGCTAAATTTTCTTCCCTTAAGGTAGTTCACTTAATTTGTAGCGTCTCTCATGTCTATTGTAGAAAACAAATATGTGATTCCACTTAATCAAAAGATACAACCAACCAACGATGACTTTGATTTCGTAAGAGCTCATTGAACGTGATAACAGCCACCAGAACAAATGACAAAACATTGTGAACAACATTCATACCTTAGTGCTCTTTTCCCAGATGCAACCACGAGCTTCACATGTTGACTTTGACCCTCCACTCTCTGGATGACAGTCGAACTTTGAGTTGTCATCTAGAGCCCATGTTTGAACAAAAAGCAACACTGCTACGGCTAGCCTCATCATATGTCTGCAAAATCCAACATGGATATCATAAGGATTTGAAAAAAAATTTCACGCATGAGAATACTGCCAATAAAGGACTTCTATTCTTACTCATCATAGTTAGCGTTCAGGGCCAACTGTCATCATACGCATAAAATCCCTCCCTGTACATATGCCTGGAGAAATCATGGCATGCAACAATCAAACACCATCTTGTTGTACCTGTAAAATTGATTTATTCTTGTTGCAATTGCACTGCAGCAGCTGACAGCTAGATACAGGCTATACAAAACATACATAGCAGCTCTACTAACAGGAATTAAATTAACTTTTACTTCATGCAGTTCGTTAAAACAAAATGTTGTTGGTGACTCTTGATGACGGCATACCCCTTATCATACCTAAAACGATATGCAATGTTGCCCACATGTTTCAAAACTTTGCAATTTTACATTGACAAACTATATTGTTCGCTTCAATCCCGACTATTCATTGATACATAACTACAGGGTGCTTTACGATTCAAATTATTTATAGGCTTATCTAACATGTTTAGGGCAGCATAGTAGACTAGGTAGTCTCTTCTTATGCATCTCTGTGTCCAACACATCTTCCCATCAGCAGCAGCAGCAGGTAAAGTCGTATCAGGTAACGAGACGAAAGTTATTGAGCAAAGCCACCTGCAAAACAATGCATATATGTGGGGCCGTGGTTGCATGAGAGAGGTCTGGTCAACAAACCGCAGATAGTGTAATTAGGTGCACTGTTTATGCAAGTGCCATAAATTCCCCCAGACCTCATGGTCACTAGTCACCATGAACACTGCAAACAAGGGACTTCAACAAGTTCAAGAGACATCCCACACGTCAAAACATTAGCACACTATAGGATGCAGAACTGCAGGGCTAATTTTTGAACTGCTAAGTTCCTCTAGTCCCTCTTCTTTGTGATACGGCCATCATGAAGACTCAGGGGGTAGTTGGGGGTGGGGAGTATGATATGCAGTGCCGTGCAGGTATAGAATAAGAGCGCCTGTGTTAGTCTAGACAGCACTGGAGTGTTTACTTTATTCACGACGATTTGTGTCAATTCACGCAATTTGTCTGGTTTTGAGGATAACCCTTAATAAACACTAGCCCTGTCACGATGTCAAAACTCTAAAAATAACTTAGGAAAATCTCAAACTTCAAATCCCCACTGCGTTCTTGGTAAATGTGCTAAGAGAAGAAAAAAATACATGTGAGCCTTGGTCCATGTGTAGTCCATGCAATATGTCTCACACCTCTACTAGAATTGAGTGGTCAGGGCCAGTAAGCGGTTGGCACCTACACGAAACCCTGCAGAAGCAAGTTTTTGGATTTGTCACATGCAGTACACTCAGCTCATATAAGATGAAACAGCAGGCACGAACATTGATTACGCGGCAGTTAAACTTCATTGCACCAATGTTTGCAAAGCAATCAAGGAATCTAGAAATATATAGCACTTTTTCTAAATGCCTCCAGCACAACAAACTGTAATGCTCATTAAATATGCAGCCATTGTTGTAATGCTCAAAGTATAGTGACGGTTCTCCAAAATTAATGATTGATTGAGCTATGGGGGGCAGTAGACGAAAGCAAGAATTAATTTTCTCTTGGGAAAATAGCAGGATGCAACAAATAAATTTTTCAGGCCGTTCTTTGACGAACTCCTTGAAAATTTTAGGAGTTTGTCACAATTCAAATGTTTTTACCTAACTCCTAACCACATATGCATGTTCTGTTAAGCCTCCGCATGAATAAAACGAGGGCCACTCACTCCTGGGGTGCACCCAATGTATTAACTTCAGAACTATTTGGAATGACCTCCTCCACTCTTGGTGCTTAGGCACTTCTTCAATGGCTTCACAATGATTAAATAACTTAATCAGAATAATTTCATATCACTTCAGTCAATGCATTCAGTATTTGTTAATGGGAATGTACTAACGCTAGCTTCTTAACACTTACTGCAAGTCATTTATTGGGCAGCTGTGTGCATTTTCCCTTTAATGGCTTATAAGTTGAAATGCTTTGACGTTTAACTGCAACATTGTACTGCATGTCTGCCATGATCAACCACCAGATAAAGATAGAGTCTGCTAGATCGTCAATGAGTTATGCCCGCTGCTGTCTTGTTTTCAAGCTGATGACTACTGCAGCTAGAACCTCCAGTTTGATTCTGCCGATTCAGGTGATCTGCTTGGTCAACAAATCCAAATTTCCTCCAGGTGGTCAGCCGTACTGGAATTCCTTGAATTCCTTTAACTGTTCTGGAATTTTTTGTGTTCTTGAATTGTTCTGGAATTTTTCGTGTGCTTGGATTGTTCTGGAATTGTTTGTGTTCTTGAATTGGTCCGGAATTTCTTGTGTTCCTTGAATAGTTCAGGAATTTTTTGTGTTCTTGAATTTTTCTGGAAAAATTGTGAATTTTCCCTACTTTTACAAAATGTTCTGGAATTTTGGGAAATGTCCTGGAACTTTCATCATCTCAAACGTACTTCAAGAAATCTGTCAAGATGCTTATCTGGAAAAGCGGGACTAATACAAGTATTAGTATGCCGTATGTGTCCCAACAACGTTTGATATCTTTGTAATTTGTTCTTGTATTAGCTTTCGTGTATGTATAGCATGTCTTTCCTTTACAAGAGCATATGTCTTAGATTGGGCTTCTTTTTATTACGATAGTTACCCTATACTACCTGGACATTTTGGTGCTGCATGGTTGGTATCTGGGGTGCCGATTTAAAGTCCCTAATTCGAGATGGGTATGTAGTGCACTCTTTTGCTATCAGCTTATCACGCGCCATTGTGACAATTCTTAAGTCTATGGGGTCAATACATAGGGCTTTTCCTATTAGTGAAATGATCCATTGTGGGATCTGGAAGATAAGTATAGATACCTTGTTGATAATTTACTTTTCCAGGGTTTCATACAGACAGGTTAACTGATGTCCCTTGGTGTTGTGAGCTGCCCCTCCCTACCTGAACAAGACTGAAGCCCAGGAAGATTTCACTGTTTTGTATATTTTTAACTTAGATTTGTCAGAATCAGAATAAAGGAAAGGGAAGTATGTTTGCACAAGAGTAATTGAACATCATACATGATAGTCAAATGCGAAGGTGAGAAGAAATATAGGAAAACCTTAGTCAGTCAATGAATAGGATGATGAAGCAATGTGTTGACATGATCCGAGTTGAACAAAAAACTCAATTTAGGGCCGGAACTTGTACTTAGTTAGCGACTGCATGATACCCTGCTTTTCCTCGAGTAAAAATCACGAACATAAAGTAACTACATAACTCTGCACTTTCTTTCAAAACCTCATTTAGCAAATTTCGACCAAAAGCGCTGGAGTTTTCTTTCTTCAAAACATGTCTAGGTAAAATTTACAGTTGTAGCAATATGGACCAAAAATCAAGTCATTTTCAACCCTCAGGTAAAATAGGGCTAAATAGTCAAATGACCACACGTTGCCAGATTCTGCCTTGTCCCTCAACTTCAACCATAAGCAGAAGTAACGCCTGGGCCCTTGTCATTTCCGAGCATATATCAGAATGCGTGCAATTTGTATTCCTTTGACTCTCTGTGTTTGCAAGCTTACTTCTGTATTTTGGCAAACTGATGAATTTTAGCATCTGGGAGAGACCTAGGGCACAGTTCTTGACTATAACCCTCGCATTATTTTTGTAGGAATTGGACAGAGTGAGTGTTGTTGAGCTTTTCTTGCGCATTACATTCTTTAAGTCTCGATACTCATGATTTTTGGTTACATTACTCTTTTTGATAGTTTTTTTTGTATCATCTGGAGAGTCACTGAATAGTAAGATGATGTTTGATTACTGACTCCTTGTGTTAATGATCTCTTGATTAAAAAAGATTTTCAAATGATATAAAGATGTAATCATTCTAATATTTATGTGTATATGCATGTAAGAACTGTATAGCCGGCGCATATTAACTTCTCATATTTCCAGGAACGTGCCAACCAATGGGACATTCTGGTTCGGTTCAGCTATCATAGTTTGCTCATGGAAGTATTAAATATGATGGGCTCTGATTTTTTAAGGGTGATGAGCTCTCATGCTTTTCGTACTTTGCATCTTCACCATGATGTTTATTTCTTTGATTGTTAATTTTCTTCTAATCTGGTATAACTCAGTAAAATACATTGAATACTGGAAAAACCTTGAAATTTCCTTGCATTGTTCTTGACTTGTTCTGGATTTTTTTTTCGGAAATCTGGGCGGCCAGCCTGTTCCAGGAGTAATGCCACTTTCTTGCAGTACTGCTCTGCTATTCCGCAACACAATTAAGTTTCTGGCATAGATGAAAAAGAGCTAATATAGAAATAATTTGATGTCTCCACTTTTTGTGTCACATTTTGTTTGAGGTGGAATATTTTATAGCTCTAGCACGTAAAGGTAAAATATTTTATACATGAAGGAGCGCTGGGGGAAAAAGCTTAGGAGTACCCAAAATACTCTCCTCACATTATTTACCAGCGTCTAGAGGTGTGCATGCACAATGGTGCTCCTTTCACAGAGAAGTAAGGTCTGTGTGTTGATCTATCCTAGTTACCGATTGCAGCGATCTGGGCTTAAGAAATGCATGCCCTTTACCTCCGATTAGTCAACTGAATTCAGCAACGCTGTTAAGGTATTGATGTTAGTTGGTTCAATCACACAATGGAGACAACTGTCCTGGCATCCAATATTCGTCTGTTTTATAGCAGGTTTGTTAGTCTAAATAGATAGCAGATATCAGCGAAGAAAAGCGAACGTCATTAGAAAATTTGCTGCGTTTGCTTAGGACACAAAACTAGGTTGGCACATTCGTACAAATGTACGAACGCGTATTCGTTGCATCCTAATTGGAAACTTTTGATATGATATGATATATCTACTGAACAGAAATGTAACACCATCAAACTTCATATATTATGACCAGAACAGATACTATATTGTGTTCCAAAGGATTGCTTAAAAATACTTCAGAATAACAACACATTACCAATGAAGCAGGCCATCACATATGGTACATTCTCATTCGAAATTTCTCGTGTGCCAAAATCATATTACCTGATAACTGACGTCAACATTTCCCTATACGGGGGCAGCTGCCCCATTTCCGTGTAGAGAAAAGCGATATCTGAAAATTTTGGCCAGAACAATCGTTTCTGACACGATTCATCATGAATACACAGGCCTCGTCAATTTAGGAGCACACTAGTCTAGCCCGAAAAATTGGGTACCTTGGCATTATTTTTACATTTAAATGAGAACATTGGCATATCTGTCAGGTCTGCTACTCCTGTCTTCCAGAGCCCATCAATAATTCATTTCATGATTTACGTCAACTACAGGTATCCTAGGCTGTGCGATAAAGATCAATCAAACAATATACGTGACCTTGTCTGCGATACCATCGAACAGAAGAAAGTTTTCGACGTCCCTCGAACTTCTGATCAGTCTCTGCTTGTTTTTTGAACGAGTGAGACATGTGGCGAGTTCTTGAATAAGATTAGAACAAGATGCATTGCTTGGTACTCAGTTGATCTAGCAATGTGCATGAATATACACGACGTTCTTTGAGTAAAAAACATCTTGATAAAAAACACTAATCTATTTGACAAATTACTAAGCAACTTCTAGCATTTATCTGCATAATCACACAAATGTGTGAAAAGCATCCCCACTAGTGATAGCTAAGTCAGAGAAGCAAGGTCCACCTTCATTTTTGACATGCGTTTAAAAAGCATAAACCGTGGCAGCAAGCTTGACTATGGTCATACGCTTCGGCAAGTTTGCGAAGACCCTCAGGTGCCTGGTTTGGGGTTCCAGGACATAAAGCGTCCCCCTATCCCTAAGTGAACATAAACCGTCGAGGCCTGATACAAAATCAGCAGCTTGATAGATATTTCAACTCCTCAAAACCAAGCAATAACGAAATAACAATTTCCAAAGCCCGTCTCGACTTTCAAGAGACTCAGTAGCAGCAGAAACAAAGCACTAATTAGTGATTCAAATTAATCATGTCGTATTGACAATGATATAGCATGCAGCAAACGTCTTCATATGGTGGCTTATTGTGATGTTGACATGTAGTGCGGACATCGCAAGAAAAACCTATCATCGGATATCAGGTCAAAATCTTACTGCAACAATATGAGAAAACAAGCGTACAGCACACTTATGGCCAGTCAGTGGTTTATGCAAACAGAAATCAAAGAAAATATTTTAAAACAGATTTGCTACAATAAGTTTGAAAATAAAAAACATGCAATTACCTTAAGGGAAGAAATTTTCGCGGGAAGAAAATTTCGTGGATTTCGCGGTTTTCGGGCAAATCCGCAAAATTAAATTCCCTTTTTTACCTCCAAAAATGCGTAACCACGAAAATTAATTCCTGCAAAATTATCCACCATTGAACTGCGAAAATAAATTCCTCAAAAAATGTAGACAAATTCCGAAAACTTTAAAACTA
The DNA here is from genome assembly GCA_027575255.1 of Scolionema suvaense. Taxonomy (NCBI): domain Eukaryota; kingdom Metazoa; phylum Cnidaria; class Hydrozoa; order Limnomedusae; family Olindiidae; genus Scolionema; species Scolionema suvaense. Next base: position 4,041 of record JAOBRC010235688.1, on the reverse strand, counting down.
ATGCATTCTCTATCAATTAGCTTTGAAATAAGGTCAAGAGTCTCTAACAACGATAAGTACAGCATGCTAAAATGATATTTTGATGTGGAAATAACTTCTCGAAAATTGATAAAAAGTGTTTTTTCACAAAAATGTATTCCCGGGAAATGCTCTGTATAGCATTGATTGCGAAAATTAATTCCCACGAAATGTCGGAAAAATTTGACCACGAAAATTAATTCCCGCGAAAATTTTTTCCTTTAAGGTAATAAGTTTATTCCTCCACACAGCTTGAAACACCAAAAACAATTGGTGCAGATTTCATTCCCTTTATTAATTACAAAGTTTTAAGAATGCTTAGTGGTTGACCTTATCCATATTCTATGTAAAAATTCAAAATTAACATGAATCAACGAATTAACATTTTCAGTATCCCAAAAAGCTGATCTGCACTTTAAACATACAAATCTTTGAATCAATCAGTCAGGGAAGGAAACACAACTTATTGGCCCTTCTAATGATGCTAAGTTTTGGGCTGCTAATGTAACAACAGCTAGTTTAAGAGGTTCAGCAACAAGCATTTCACCGGTGTTTTATTCCAAAACGACTGACTGCGGACTGACATTAACTATGGGCACGTGCAACAAGGTAGTCAATGTTAAACTTATTTGCACTGTGGGGGTAAAATCACCCCCTTGGCAAACTTTCTACGATATTTCCTGAACTGAAAAAGCTTACGAGCTGAAACAAAATTTCAAGCTATTATTTCCAAATTTCGGATACATGGCTGGAAATTTTTGCTAACAGCAACATTCAAACTTTTTAGCAGACTCTTAGGCCGTTTTATAAAACTGTACGTATGCTCCTGCACCTTTGTATTAATAAATTTCATGCTTTCGTCATGCTTCGTTCAGAAACTAGGGCGTGGGGTAGTTTTACCAAAGTGATGATCGTTTGTCCAAAGGCGCAAATAGGGTTAAGGGCATCATAGAGCAAGAAACACAAAAGCTTACCAGGCAAAATACAACTTAACATGTATCATGATATTTTTTCACAAGTTCACAATGCTTCAGAGGCATCTTGGCACCTGGAGAAGCTACCTTGAAAAATTAATATTCTCTTAATTGCAAACAGTCACCGCTCGAAAAACGTTTTTACTGTAAGAAGAGTATATAACTTTTCCATATCTTTGCTTCATGGAATTCTCCGGCATGAGGGCAGCCACTACTTCAGCATGAGAGCAAACAATTCACAGCAGGAACACAGGAAATCAGCCATGAACATTGAACAGAACCATGCTTTCTTTTGAACATCGACTTAAGTTCCATTTCTCCTTCCCATGAATAAGACAACAGTTACAACAATCTCTATAACTGCAGGCAGACACGAGCAGAAGCCAAATATGTACCAAAAAAGGTCACAATCCCATGACTCCAGTATGTACATAGCTAGAGATATAGATGCACTGACATGCGCTACTACAGCTACCAAACGTGTTAAGGGATGCTTTAACACTACATTTGCCTACATAATAACTTCAGTTGGCTAAAAAAACTTCCACGCTTAGCCAGTTTCAGAGAAACAAATGTTAAATGGTCCTAGCAAGTACCTACATCAAGACATAACCAAATAGATAGGCGAAGCATAAAACAATCAACTAGACACATATAATTGGTGGAGGAACAACAAAAATTCTGGGACATGAGTTCTCACAAAGCAATAAAAAGCAGTCAACAAGCAGGATACCATTTTGCAGTACATAATGAGCTACTCTAATAGAATCCGGAGCAATACTTGCCAAATTTTTTTAACTATCATAAAGAATACATTGATTTGCACATTGCTTACGAAGTTGGCTTATGTATATTCTCAATTACTTACATAAACTCTTAAACACTGTTTTACACATGGTGTCCACTCTGCATTGCAGAGAAATACATACTGCATTCTCAGCTTTCAATATACTTCAAGGAGTCATTGATGCAAGAAATCTGACATTTCGTAAATAGCCTGAATCCCACATTTTCTGCCTCGGGTATAACCAGTCTCTGAAGTTTGTTTGTTTCTTTGGGGTAGACCTTATTGAAAACTGCAGTCCCTACTTGGTAAAGGCTTGTAACATGCCTACAAGGAGGAGATGATCATGCTGACCAGCAGTACAGAATATGGAGATGAACAACTTGCTGTTCAGTACAGGTTTAAGGTCATAATAGCACCCAATGATGACACCCAGGGCTTTTTAAATTAGGCGCACGCTCGTAACGTGCGCCACACGTGCCCCATATCCCTGATTGAGGGGTACGAATATTCGTGCACCATACTTCAATTTCCCCCCTCTTCTCAGTCTCTTGTCCTCTTCCCTAGTTGCACAATTCTTGTTTCATTGTAATAAAATTATAATTCAAGTGACTGAGAAAGAATATCCTATGAATATTATTGGCCACCAAATAGCTCCAGGACTGAAAGTTTGATGGACGAAAAGATACAATGCAGTAAAACTCAATTCTGCAGTATAGTCCATGCATGTAACTCAAACAAATATGACTGGAGAAAGAGAAGGCATGTCGGCAGTCCCTGTCTGAGAAAAAAACGCTACGGCTGTATGGTACACGCGCATGCCATATGTGGCTTTGAGGCGAACGTATTTTCGTACTCCTAGATTTAGAATTTAAAAAGCCCTGACACCGACATGTTGAAAAGCTTTGTGCATGTTTTAAAAATTGAGCGGTCTATCGAACTATGAATCTGCAATAGCGGATATATCGTTCATTGCTGGTGGTCCTTTCTTGAAACGTGTGAGCTTTCCCAAGCAATCAGAACTAGCTTTAACATAAATAGTATAAAAAACAGTACAAGATGCCTGGAGAATGTGAGTTCTGCATTCCTATCAAAGGAACTTTTTGACTGGCAATAAAGTATTACTACTTTTCAGCATGTGATGGCTTATACATTACGTTTCCATTGACAACTAACGTCAAATTTGAGGACTGTTGCTCGTAGATCAGGTATCGCGTTCGACTTAAATAACCGAAATGGCGGAGCGCCTTATGACAGAGCATTTTGAGAGTGGAGTACTAGCGTATGCACCACAGAATTCATCAGGCATTGGTCAATTATATTATCTTCTCCCTCACTGTGTAATGCATTGTGTATGATAAGCTCAAAAATCACAGTTCGCTCATTGAATCAGGCACGGCAATTTTTCAGACTGGTGCATGTTCAGAACTGTCTGCTGTGCCAACTAAACAAGGTGTCATAAACAGAACAAAAAATTTCCCCATGAAAAAGATACATAACATACCTACAGGAGTAATAAACATAGTCATCCCAGATAAGAAGGTAATAACTTCGATGATGAAGAGTGCAATTGTCACTGATAAACCAATGGTAAGCCTGTAAGGGGCAACAACAAAACAAAACAGCTCTATTCCCGCTCAATTATCATCAAGAAAAATATATGAACAATACTAAAACTAAGAACGTGTGATAATAACTGTGGGCTCTCCCAAACAGCTTTTAGCAATGCCCAGAGTCAAACAAACAGGTTAAATGATTGGGACAAGTACTTTTCGGGAGCCAATTGTAGGGGGTGCAATAGCAAGGGGTTCTACATTACATGAAAATTTCTTAAACAGGACGGGTGTTAATAAACGGATCTGGGTGGATTTCCGGAAAAATTATGCAATCAGGGGGGTGACATTAAGTGTGTGTGCGTGTTTGTTGTGTGTGTGTGGGGGGCGGGGGGTGTAGAGACTTTTTTTGAAAACAAAATTTTGATTATTTGAAAAGTTCCTTTTAAAAAAAGAATGATAATTTGAGAATTGATGCTTTGAATTCCAAATACTGAATTGAAAGTCCAAAAACACACTCATATTTTTAAAACTGAGAGAAACGTTACCACAAAATACAGCACTTGGTTTTTCCATTTGAAAATCCTTAAAGGAACTGTGTCTCAACATTTTATTAAGCATTGCTACATACTTACATGCTATGTCAACTCCCATACCAAATTTCACAGTTACAGATTCAGTAGAAATGATGCAATTGGAATGCAAAGTTTTC
>JAOBRC010235577.1:0-14513 GCA_027575255.1 Scolionema suvaense | reverse complement strand
TTGTGTTGATAACAATGCTATCAGTTACAAGTCAAGGTTTAGTCATGTTCTGAGTTGCAGTGCGTACGCGGCCATATTCTTATGAGAGAACGCCTTATGGGTACCTTTTCTGTTACGGTTGATTAAAATGAGCAGGGTTTGAATGAATACAGAACAAACACAAGCCCTATTGAGGCCGAGACATTTCAAACTTTGTACTGTTGTGGCGCGGATTAGGGTTGGGAGGGGGGAGGGGGTAAGAGCGAATCACTCCACCTATCATATCTTCGTAACTAAGCTAGCTATAACAAAACAATTTGACACAAAGATACATCTAACATAGTTCTATAAAATACTATCAAATAACTTTGTGACGTTAACCCTTAGACTCCACAATGCTTGAAAAATGACCTAGTAATTTTTTGTCATTTTTTCTAAGTTCAAAAGGCTATAAATCCGGAACCATAGTATCTAGAGCAGCAAACTTGGTATCAGTCGACGCATAACTGTCTGCTTTCAATTTTGAGAGCAGGTGAGCCTCTATGGTGCGCCAAAGGTGACTCCATATCCAGAACACCAATATGCGTCATTCGGGCTTTAAGGGTTAAAAATGAGGGCTGATTTTGGTAATTTTCAAACAATATTTTTTTGTGTATTTTTCATCTTATCTAGCATTTCTTCATAAAACAAGAAAAAAACATTCCACTCTAAAGCAAAAATTTTCCGAAAATTGGAGAAATCTATAGAAAATGGCTCAAATTTAGGCTGATTACCTCCCGAAAATGGACCAATACCCCCCAAACAGGAAATTTTTTTATCAAAAATCATTTAATCGTTTATGTTCCTCAACAAATTTTGGAAACAATCATCAAGTTGCAGGTGTATAGCATGTTTTGTTTGCACGTGACAATCATTCAAAATTTTTTTTCTGGTTCTACCCGTCACACCCCCTCCTCCAGGCCTACAATCTCGGACAAAGTATTTGGCCACATTACCAGAATACTTGTGCATTGACATTAAACTGACTACCTTGCCTTTCTGACTCCCCTCCTTCTGAACAATGATGCTTTCATGGCTGCACACAGTCGGCAAGCCAGAAAGATATCTTAACAGGGCAGGGGGGAAATAATTAGACTTTGCTTGATTTCGATCCAAGTGCCAATATATTTTGTCGGAGATTGAAGGGAGGGGTATTTACATGATTCTGGATTGTGCTGTAGATATACAGAGCCTGTTCGACTTTACTTAACCCTATTTGCACGGGGCCCTTGTACAAAAATTCGTCACTGGGGTGGGGGGGGGGTGTAAAACTACCCCCAGCCTAATTTCTGAACGAAGCACGACAAAAGCGTGAAATGTCGCGCAAAGATGCAGAAACATGTGCTTTTCTGGAAATGGCCTAAGAATCTGCTGAAAAGTTCCAATTTTGCTGGCGTCAGTTAAAATGCTTTGCCATGTGTTAGAAATTTCGAAAAAATTTCCCAAAATTTTACCGGACCATAGAATCTTAACCGTTAAGACTTTTTTTCTTCAAATTTGTTTAAAATTTGTCTAAATAATAATAAAGTTCTATTAGCATAGGCTACTCAAGTAGTTTTCTTCATATCTATAGCTTTTTTAGCAATGGTAGTTCAAAATTTGAGTAAAATTGGTCCAGGTAAATGCAAAGAAGAAGATCAAAAATTTAAGAAATGGTTCTTATTTCATGTTATAGCATATACAACTATGCTATCAGTTTTTAATCTTTTGTCGTATACAATTATGTTCACCTCCTCTCCCAGTGCAAATACAGCTAAGAAGATAAAGATATATCTTGCAAATCTCCGCGGAGGGAAAATCGCTTTCATGTTACACGCAGTTCAAACTTACAATCAATGATATTCAGAATGAAATTATGAGACAAGAGTCAAGCAGGAAGAACGTACTATCAACAGTATGGTTGAAGATGAACAGCACAATGCTTTTGATTAAGTTATAAACAATGTGTTTCCTAGAAGAACTAAAAAAAAAATGTTTTGAAAAGTTCTACATTGGGAATCTTCATATAAGCCTTGGCTCTACTTTATGCATTATTGCTTAAAGGACTATTTATAAGACAAGCAGGCTATTTTAGTCATACCTTCTGTTGACAAGGTTTACATTTTCATAAAACATAACAAACAACTGCATATCAAAAGACCATTCTTTTGCAGGTCAACACAGGACAGAATGAAAAAGAATTGGTTTGAGCGAATCCTGTACCCTGACGGCGTGAACCCGTTGCCAGGTCCATTCATGTCTTGCATCTTCCTGATCTTGGTGGGTGCCTCAGTTTGTTCAGTTGTTTTGTTGGTCAGATGTTTTAGAACAGGTTTATACTTACGTCTAATGAGTAACAGCATGCTTTATAAATGACTCTACTTTACCGTCAAATTAGACGGTGCGCAGTGCCTAGGAAGACAAAGTTACGTCGGAAGGAGAAGACATAACCGACTCTTTCATAAGACATTATATGCACTGGGTCCACAACAAGCCAGTGCTCTAAGGTGACTTCAATAATCAGAGCACATTGAGTCCTCATCTAGCATGCTTCAAATACGATGTTAAATGAACTTGAAAGTGGGTTAGAATGGATTCTGCCTAGCAGGGTTCCGTAACGTAAAATGATGAATTTGATCATTTTTAATCATGTATAATCTAGAGTGCGATACTAAGTATGGAGAGTTTATATTTTTTGCTGACATTCATGGACATGGTCAATATTATACTGTTACTGATACTGATAGTATCACATATAACCAGTCTGACAACTGTATTCCAAAGTGCACTAACTGGCAAAATATAGTAAGTTCTCTCTCGCACAGCATCCCTAAGAAGATCACTCAGAGCAAAAACTTCGGTCGCTTGACTCCCTTCTTGACCATCCATATCTAGTCAGTGAGTCTTTGAACGACGTAGATATGGCGACAAAGCGTAAGAAGATTCAACTATGAGCCGACATGTCCGAATTTTTATTCGTATCTGATGATCGCGAACTTCATCCTAGAATAAATTTAACAGCCCAAATTACATGAAATTTTGCATGGTTAATCCTTAGGCATTCAACTTTCTAGAAAACATCCACTGGATTCACTGCCTTAGCTCAATTTGCTTCAAATTGACTATCAAGGACGTTTACCATCAGCGTGCTGTACGAGCCTGCTCAAATGCCTATGTGAAATACAATGGAGCAATATCAGGCTACTCCGAGAAAATTTTCATAACTTTTGAACCAGTAATCTAAACAAGCTCAAATGTGGACACAATGTGCACGAGACATAAATATTAAAAGCCACCGAGAAATGGACATATATGTAAAGCCGTTCAAGTGTTATCAAAAAATTTCGAAGGGGAGGTAAATATAACTCCCCCACCTAAATAAGGTTAAAGTCACCTTCAAAAACAAACAGCCAACGCACCAAAGGCAAAGGATTGTACTAACCTGTGCAAACTCTTCCTTAGCTAAAGGAAACGACTGCACCTTGTGCTTAACCCTGGAAAGGGCATCCGCAAGAGACACGAAACTTGGATTGATGATGGAGAAAGAAATACGAAATAAAAAAAAGCAAAACATTTCCACCCGTTTTTTTCAGAGTGATTTTTCGCTTTGTATACCAATGGGTGATAAATTCACGCCTACAAAATCTTCCAAATGCTCTGCATGCCACGTTGTTTGTTATCTTGAAGCCTTTGAGCGATGTTATCGCAAGGCCCTATGGCCCTATGGCCCTTCGTGGCCCGCTTTGCACACCATTTTTGCCAGACATGATTTGCATTTAACATAAGATTTGATAATATGCATGTGCAGGAATTCTCACGCAGTTGGGAGTAATGTGTTTTGCAACACCTTATGAAACCAGTCCAGTTCATGGCTTTCTTCAGTTGCTGGAAGAAGTTCAGTGACGTCTAAATTGAGAGGATCTCACTCTGCAGCATAGTCCTTGATCCTCCAAAGGAGTTGATCATAAGCGATCTTAACAAGCACTGGAGACTTACCGAAAGTTGTTTTTTTTCGACTTGGGTCATCAGCAAAACATATCTTTTTTGATGAAAAATGCCTATGAAGCCTTTCCCACTTATTATCCATTAGCTATGTCTAACACATTTCGTACGGCGGGCGAGTATTCTCGTTTTTGGGACCAATTTCTAGCACCAATCTTTACAGCATTTTTTCAAGCACTTGTGCGTGTTTTTAGGCAATGCCGCTAAGCACATCAAAAAGAACACTAAATTTTGAACCAATTTCAGCTAAACGAGTAGCCCTTTCACCGATCGAATTTGATTTGTTTTTCTTGAAATTCGGCGATTTTTCAATTTCCTTCTGTAGCCGAAGTGTGAAGCCGAAATTGAAAACTTACTTAGGGGAGTGCCAGGTCTTTCCGGGCATCAAAGCAAAGTTTGATGGATCCAACGCTTCCTGATGCTATATTTGTGGAAATGGAACCCTGATCCCCCACAACGTGTGCAGGAAGCGATTTGAAAGCTATAAGTTGATTCTTCGTGGTGGTACACGTGATGTACTAAATGGTTTGCTGCTTGTTGTGATGCAATGGAGCAGGCTTTAAAAGAAGCTGACTATCTTGAAGAGTCCGCAAGTAGGTCTGTTCCTTAAAGTGAAGATTTTTCTGGTTATATGGGTTTTACGGAATATGGAATATGGAAGTGGAATATGGAACTTAAACCTTGTCCTGACGACCTGCTAACCCTAAATGCTTGTTTTTTAAGAAACCAAGTACCCGTGGTAGTACTAAAACTTTCTTAAAACTTTTGAGATTTTACCAGGAAAAGTTTCTTATTCGGTGTCTTAAATTTAACTGGTTTTTGAAGAACATAATCAAGAAAGAAAGCTTTACGAAAAATTTACACACCCTGGAACCATGGATCATAACATCCATGCTGGAACCAACCAAACAATGCATTCAAGTCATAATGTGACAAGTGATGCTGACAGTGATTCCTATGTGACTAATACGTTCAGATTTGAAGAATTTGTCAGTTTGTCTATGTTGAGAAACAAACAATAACATTTCTTTTTGCAAGATTCACGAGTTATTAATGTTGTTCTTGATTTTCTGTTTAGTAGTCAAAGTTTCTTAAATTTTGTTAGGCTGCACTAGTCGGTTTCTCATAAACGGGATTCTTATAAAAAACATGTATTTACCTTGGGCTTCTGGTATGCTCTTCTGGGAGGGGAGATACCCTCACTCCAATCGTTATCGAAAATACGTCCAGAAAACGTTGGCTATGTTTTTCTTGTGCTAATTTTGAGCACTTAATTTAGTGTACATTTTCATTAACCCTATCCAGACTGGGCTTTTTTGAGCTTCTGGGGACTGGTGGAGGGGGGGAGGTGGGTTAGTAGGCCCGCAGCCCGTAAAAACTGTAATTCTTACTCGTTTGCTATGAAACGTGGGAGCATGATTGCTTCGACTAAGATCTTTCGCTTGACATTAAAAAATTGCCAGTGTTCAAAATCGTGATAACGTCATCATTTTAACCAAATATCGCCATTTTCGATCGAAATTTGGAAAAATTCGAAATTTTACTACAGATTTCCAAATTTTGCTCTGAAACCAGTTCATACACCTAATGAGACATCAATTTACCAGTTGGAACTCAAAAATCGCGAAACAACTTAAATTTTGAAATTTTCGTAGTCTACATTGGGCCTATTATCATTACAAAAGACGACGTCACAGCCAAAATAGGCAACATACCAAAAAATTTTCTGCGCCATTTAAAGCAACACAAAATTTTAGGAAAAGTCACCAAATTTCAAGGATTTAGCATTAGTCGTTCCAGAGGTATCAAAGAACTTTTACTGCCGCGGGCCTACTAGGCACCCTCCTCAGTCTGGATAGGGTTAAGCCTAGTATTTGAAAGGTTTAGGTCCCTGAGGTGTAACAGTCAAACCTCGGAAAGACGAAAACATAAGCAACACTGAGATTCAGAAAAGGAACTTGTTTTCCTTTTAAAATGAGTGTAGCAATAATTACCGCCCCCATTCCCACCCATTCACCGTTCCCTTTTACGCCTTTGTCCCATTACCGAATCCCAGCGTCCGCTATTCCCCCATTCCGCATTCCTTCATTCCCCTTGTTCCTCAGTTCCCCCGCCCTGCCTATTCCTCCATTTCCTCGTTTCCCTTTTCTACAATCCCCCCAGTCCCTAACTTTCTCATTCCCCCAATTCCCAATCCAGCTTTTACATATAACCAAGATAAACAAACTTTGATGAACTTGCATGTGGATTTCAGCGGTGGCATTTGGGAAAGTACGGAACTCTTATCAGTTAATCCAACGAGGTGGTTTCTACGTATTCCGCAGGTTTCTTCCTTGCACCGTCACCTGCTTATTGCTTTGCATCAGGGAAGACTTATCTAAGGTCGTAGAAACCACGTTCAGGTAATGCACATTTACTTATCTCGAGTATCAACTATGTGTCGTTCCATACGATTGATGTGATAACATGTCGGCACCTGTAAAGCAAACACCTTAGCTAGAATTTGAGTATTTTGGACACTATTACAGCTTTTTGTAGGTGTTTTGATATTGCTGCACTGTCAAAATCTTTTAATTCACCCGATATCATAATTCCCCTTCCATACTCCACTTCCATCTTCCATGTTCTGTAAAACCCAAATAGCCGATTTTTTTATATTCTGTTTACAAAAATGTTGCACTGCTGTTCTTGTGTTTGTTACAGGTTCTTGGTGATATGACTTTGACAATGGTGATGTCCTACTTGCCTCAAATGATGAGGGTACGTATCCATTGACCAACTGAGATATCTATAGCTATCAACAACGTAGCTTTATCCTTCATTTTCCTTCCTGAAGTGGTGTATGAGGTAGAGGGCTATATTTGACGCTGTTTTAATTTGATGGACGCAAATTAATTCTTACAGCAGTTTTCTTAGGCCTTTGAAAAAATCATAATGCCAAGTAAAGCAGTGCATGTCGTGCATTTTCCAATCAATTCTTTTTTGTACGTAACATAAGATGTGCTTGACGTATCAAGCAGTATCCATCTGTTTCTTGGAGAATCCACAATCATTATATATGCTTGTCTATGAGCAGTATGCTCCTTTAGTATTGTCACATCTAATGCATCTTTTTCATTACCTCAGGTTAAAAATCACCTATTGGATTATAGAGTGATTTAGATATTGGACCTTAATGAGTTGAGATTAATACTCATTCAAAAACTCTGCTTGTTTGAATGACAGCGTCAATGAAGGCACCCCAAAATCGTAATTTGCTTTTTGGGCAGAGAGTGGTTACGCATTCCACTTTTATTGCACTGTGACATATATTTTAGAATTCAATATGAAGACAAATGCAAAAACAAATTAGCTGGTTTCATCAAATTTTTTGACGACGTCCTCATACATATGGCAGGGTATAATTTCACGGAAATTTTCATGAATTTCTTTTATTGAATCGGAATTTCGTTAAAATCTTACTAATAGCACTTCTACTCATACTTTGAGTGGTTTTCTTGGTTTTGGAGTGTGACGCCAATTTTTCTTCTTTGTTGTCAATTTTGCTTCATTTTTATGTCACAATCCTCATCCAGAACTTTGCTATAACTCAAAAACTACTGCAGGTATTAACTTTCGGTTGTTGTAAGAGTTTCCAAAAAGCGGCAATAAGAAATATATTACTTCAAGTTTACGTACTGGTTCTCGTCAAAATAACATACATATCTATTGTTCGCTTGTGTCGAAATGTAAAAGGGTATGCTGGCGAAATGAGTCCACATCAAGTGAGAACGTGTTTACAACATGTGATAGATATGTATATCCTTTCTTTCAGTCGTTTAACATCTCAGAAGTTGATATAGGTATGTATCAGCCTATACTTTAGATATGCCATTTATAATGCGAATGAATGTTCAACTATTGATAGGTAACCCTTATCACGTAACAAAAATACTTAAAGTTAAGGTAACGCCAAGAATGAAATTTTAGTACCTTATCGGACAAAATTTTCGTCGGACAAAATTTTCGTCGGACAAAATTATTCGTCGGACAAAATTTTTGTCACCCCCAGATCTACTTCATTAACGAGAAAACAAATTTTAGGTAGGCTGATTTGAAATTTTGTTTTGGACAAAATTTTTCGTCGGACAAAAATATTTGTCGGACAAAATTTTCGTCGGACAAAACTATTCGTCGGACAAAATTTTCGTCACCTTCGAAAAAATTCGTCACTTTTGTCCGATAAGGTAGTTGATAGAACACGATGAAACATGACACTTGTTTTTACTTCATGAAAAAAGCTGGAGTAGTTTTGGAGATATCGAGCCCCGACGTTCAGTACCTAACATCTGGCCGCAAGGTATCCATGATGTCACTCGTGTACCACTCAAATTTTCCGAACTTCTTTCCCCAAATACTCAATATTGAAAAGTTCTAAAAGACGCTTTCTTTCATTTTATCATGATGCGGGTTAATATGTGAAATATCCATTTGAGAAAACGTCTTAAGCTTTTGTGTTACAAAGAAAATAGTAATGCTTAGGGACACTGCACTGATCGCATCGCCAAAATCAAGATGGTACCTGTTGAACTTTGCCACTCGATATCTTCAAAACTGTACAAGCTTTTGTCATGGAAAAAAAGCTGGATGTCATGTGTTAGAGTGCTCTATCATCGACCAAAATTTAATTTTTCACATTACCCTTCCTGTAAGCAGTGCTTGTGAAATACAGCGTGAAGCAAAATGTCACCAAAGAATTAGCAACTATACAAATTTTTAGTATACCAATGCTTAGGACAATTCTAGTTCATCTTTAAAATTTCTTAGTTTGCTATCATCTAAAGACTTGGCCTCTGACAGTCTGACATGAAAAAGCATCGAACGCAGAGTACTCTCTTGGAAATAGATCTTTGCATTTTGTACATCCAAAGCATGCGTTCCAGTAGTCTAGACACAAATCCATTGTTTTCAAAGAAATCGGGACAATAGAATGGGCTAATCAGTAAAAAGGTTCGTATCAATCCTATCCAGCCTCCAAGTTCGGCAAATAGCAAGGGAGCCTTGAACAGCCTCTAAATACAGCTTTGCTAATGAGAATGTACCAGACCCTCCCGCAAATTAGCATAGCAAAATCAGTGTCTACGGAGTATTCTAATTCTCAGTATTGCTAAATCTGCAATTTTCGCAAACCAGTGACCGTGTCTTACTTGGAGCCGCACTCTCTCTAACTTGCTAGCATAAAGTTAAAGCTTGAGATCAAAATGTGTCCTTGGCAACAAATTCTAGCAAATGCTAACATGTATCTTGCACACATCTATTTCTTTTCAGGGAGGAATGCTGGCTTTGTTGCATCCTCTGTGTTCTTTGGACGCATATTGGGAAGGTTGGTCTAACCTGTGTATGTTGAGAAAGGAGACTTTACATGTTATATTCGTCTGGTAAAGACAGCAGCCACAAAAATGGTAATAAATCCAGTCTGTATAACAGTTCGCTACACAGAGGCTAAAATACCACGATAAACTGCAATCCTGGACAAAATATGTGGCAGTAGTTCCCTTTTTTCATGTTTCAACCCCCTTCCCCAGTATCAGTGTTTTCCTTAGCCCACTGCTGTTCGGTTGCGATTCATAACCTTGAAATTGAGGGATGGGGGATTGGAATGATGGTACTGCCACAATATTTTGTCCGGGATTGCGGTCTTTAAGCATTGTGTACTTTTATATTCATAGCTATAACTTACATGTCTCGACAACAATGAACTTGTGAAGTGCACTCAATATTCTACAAATGTTGCAGTAATACTTTACAGCGTCAGTGTTCCTATCGGCATCAGGCGATATGCATGTTTTATAAAGCATTTTCTACATATAAGGTAGTGATTTTTTTGTCTGGCATGGGAGAGCTGCAGAAATTGAAGAATTCCGTTCCATGATTAGCCTGCTCGCAAACTGGTCGAGCAAGTTAGCTTTGCGCTAGGTCTGGGAGCAGGCTATTCCATGATCAGTGATTGGTAGTGGTTACAAACAGCTAATCCTAGTGGCGTCCACTTAGCCTGCTCACAGCCTCTGTTCAAATCAAGTTCTCTCAGATCAGTTTGTATTGAATCAGTGCGTAAAGTCATGCATAATTGATGATTGACGTCACTGGTGGCGGTAATGGGCTCATTATGGCATAATTACCAAACGCAGAAATGCCGCGAAAGGTAACAGACCAAAGAAGCTAGTGAAGCGCAGTGCGCTCGGTGGGGTACAGGCTAGCGTCCAGGAAGCTACCGTTGATGTTAAAACCAGCAACCTGGCAACCGTAACCCGGCACCAGTGCAATGCAGGTTAGCTGCTAATCTGAGAAGGCTATAAATAGCGTGCTACACAGCATTGATTGTGTGCATGTAATTATAGTTGAACTGATGCAGCTGTGCTGACTTTGATATTCCATTTTTGTTTCACTGTTGATCTGTGTAAGAAGCTAATTTTCGCGGGAATCAATTTCACTCTTTTCGCGGTTTTTGACTCAATCCGCGAAAATTTGTTCTTAGTTCTCCGCACAAAATTTTCTCGCTTCTTGGAAATGAAATTATACTTACGTAAATGGATTCGACATTTTGCATACTTGGTAAGCTTCTTGACTTATGGATCTTCGACGTTGAGCCTAAAGGTAGCAAAACATTATGAAATCAAACGTAAACAAAATTATTTCCATAGAAAATACTTACTTCTAAATTTTTCAATACATGATGATCTTAATTCACAGTCTGACAATATGCTTGAACCAGTCCCAGTGGCATCAATAAGTGCGCAAGTCAATTGCTAATAAAAAAAATGTGTGGTAGTGGAATGCAGCATAGCTTGGATCTTGCCCCATGGTCCTAACCAGTGGATGTTCAGAAGAAGAGAGGCCATTTGAGGACAGAACATGCCAAAGATTTGACAGAACATTAAGAAAAAAAAATATAACCGGAAAATATTCTTTTTGTTCGATGGAAAGTAGATTATATTGTAAACAGATAACACGTTACCAGGAATCTGGAAAATTCTAGCTCATAGAAACATGTCGAAGAACTTGAACATACCAATGTACCAGAATATCAGGCGACTAATGATCATCATGTAATACGTGGCCTAAAGCCCAACAAAACTATATGTAACTCGAATAAATGTTCATCTCCTTCGAATAGGTAGATACCCTGAAAGACATATACAGTAAAACTCTTGAACTTCTGCAACAGGACATAACAAAAAAGTAAAGCAGAACTTTCGCATATCATAATGAGTTTATTCACCCAATGTTGAAGAATGTACTCTGCAGTGTCCAAAATAACGAGTGCAGTGTCTGTTGACATATGCTATTGTTCATGCCAACCCACGTATATGAACATTTGTGAAAATAGCCGGCACATCTTCTAGTTAATATGCCTGTCTGTACGATTATTGTCACTCGCGTTCAGGTAGTACTTAAGCACTTTAATACATTTCAGATCTGAAACACAAAGGCTTTCTCCCGTAGAACGAAGTTTTAATGAACATAAGGCTTTAGAACGCCAAAATTGTAATTAGTAGTTAAGAACATCAACACGAAACACAAATGCTTGCCCTCAGAATGAACGTTCTTATAAAAAAAACCTACATGTATTACTCTAAAAATCATAATAAACTGGGGGGAACAACGCGAACTAGGTTTGACCAATTTGACCGCTCCTCTCCTTTTTGACTCCCCGTTTATTCATTTTAGCAATATTTGGATCGGATCAAACCTCCGTGGTTCATTTGTCTAACAAAATAAGAATGCAGTAGCTTGACTCTACAAATAAATTGTAGCGAGTATCATATTTGTTTTGTTACATTGTTACAGGCTACTAACTTTGCTGGAGTTTGACCATTCTCCTTCTCAAATTAGGATATTGACTAGATTCCCCCTGGTTATTATGGCCACTTCTGCCCCCTTGTTACAAAAATTTGTCAGACTACCCCATCCCCATTATTTTTTAACCCCCTGTCGCTATGGGATTTAGAGTAGTCTTTTTATCTTCATGAACGTGCCGAAACGAAATTGGACTGATTTTGGGGATTTGTCAGATTGAAGTGAATCGAATACGCTTTATAAAGTAACAGCTGTATTTGCACCAGTTTTCTACTTTCACGGTTCCTTTTATTCCTCGAAGTAGTTTTAGGTCCTCCCTTAAATGCAAAGCTTTGAAGGAGATCGAGGGAAAGATAGAAACGTTGGAGGAAGGCTAAACACGACAGGTAGCTGAAGAAACCAGCAACTGAAATCGAGTTACTAATATATATGCAACATAATCAAATCTTTCACATACCTCTCTCTGTTCGTTTTAAGGACACTGTTAACCCTCGGAAAAGATTTCTGCCATTTAAATGCAGTTCTGAATTACAGCTAATAAGTGGATTTCACGAACTTTGATTCTGTTGTGTGTTTCTCTCGGAATAGGTGGCAAGCTTTTGAAAGTGCCAAAGGTAAGACACAATTTACATACCACCAGAGTGCTACAAAGCAGTAAGCAAGAGAGCAGATAACTGATTTTTTTTATATACTGTGAGTTCTACGTCCCCTGTAGTTAATTTTGTTCCACTCAAATGGGACATCGGTGTCGGCTTTTCTCCATTTTTGGCTTGATAAAGAGTTATAGGCGATTTAAGTCGAAATTTTCCAAAAGATCAAAAAATGTAAGGAATTTCTGGAATGCAAGCTTATAACTCAAGATAAAAATCTGGAAAACTGCTCTCCGAGGGTTCGCACATCGTGGTCACAATAGGAACACAGTTGTGATCATATTTGTCTCGGTGGAGATCAAGTTTAGTTTATCTCTAATCATCACTATGCATGAATTGCAAGTCATTATTATCATCATTAGCACACGAACGAAACTTGAGTGCCGGGTGGCTGGTGCCGGGTTGCTGGGTGCTGGTCTTTGCCAACAGCCCTACCGTCTAGATTTGTTGGAGATGTGTCTAATCTTTTGCCCGAATTACGCTGTTACCAACCTGTTAAGGGAGACTTGCTACTAAGTTTAAAAATCCTTATTCTAATAATGCACATTGTAGCGAGAAGTTCGGTATCTTTACATCAATAGACTGCATGTACCTGATGAAAAACGATAGAAAACAGTTTACTCCTCAGAGCACTAGGATTTCTCCACATTTGGGGCCGGTGTATGTTTTTGATTCGTCGCAGCCACGCGACAACCATTCGGGTAAGTTGCTCAAAATTACGTCACTTGACTTCCACCAATCATTGAACGCTGTATTGAAATCTACATTTTTGCAGGTTTCCTATTTTAAACAAAAACAAAGCAAAGTACACCATCCTACACACATAGGCTATAAACCATACGCTCGTTTGTGTTTTAACGCATGGCAAAACTGTTCTTATTCATATCTTTTATAGCTATGCATGGGGATGGTTCGGAGATAAGTATGATAAACGTCTGGCGATGTTTCTTGTATGTGTATCTACCGGTATCTTAACAACGATCTTTGGTTTCAGTGTGAGTATATATATGGCAGTTTCAACTCGGTTTCTGATTGGAGCAACAAACAGTAAGTCGTCATCTCCTCTATGTGTAATGAGTCAAGTATTTGTAACATTTTCTTATATGCAGATAAATGCTGCTATACTTTTCTACTGTGTTTTTCTGCTGTGAGTGACTTGAATGTAGCATATCGCAGGAAATTCTGCAACAGCATCTATATTAGTCACCTTTATGTGTAATGATTTAGTCTTTTTTTGCATATGACACGATTTTATAAAAGTGCAACCATTGATGCATTGTAATTCGACTATACCAGATTGTACATTTTAGGGGCTTTTTTTAATTGAAGTGTTCCTACGAATTCTCATTGTAGGTGTACTTGTTATTGGCAAAGCTCTGGTAGATGAAGCATGTGATCATACAAACCAGGTGAGGGATACCAACACCGCATATTTCAATCATGTATTATGCAGCGTCCCATGACCACTGATCACCAATAAAATATTAAGGTTCTTAAAGGAGAAAGCGGGAAGGGAGGAGGGGGGGGGGGGGGTAAGACCACAATAAATCTCTTTGTCCAAGTTTAACTACATACATATCCAGAGTGTAGCCACGTAGAGGCGTAATGAGATAGAGGTTCACTTTTCCCAAACATTTACGTACATTTTACGGATGATGATTTTGGGTATACTGGGCTATTTTGGAGACTCATGAACCATACGTTCTAGGGCAGCTGATAAAAGTTTCACTCAGATATTTTAACCGTATTTGGTACGGGCTTTTGACGTACGTTCATGCATATGGGGCCCCCTAGTAAAAAGTACTTTAGTTAGCACCAATAAGGATAAAACTTACCAGGAACATAGTGCTGCCTTTAAACTGTCACATGACGTTAACCCTATCTCAGGTGGGTTTTTTTGGAGGTCCTAATTTCTATACTAGAGTACCTACGAAGATAAAACTTGGTAGCAAGTTCCCTTTACTCTAAAAGACTCCAAAAAATTAGGCAGAATTGTTTCTCTCCCCAAGCTACTTGAGATATGACGTC
>JAOBRC010235466.1:0-14514 GCA_027575255.1 Scolionema suvaense | reverse complement strand
TCTCAGATTTTATAATGGGTGTACAAGCCCTTTTGAAACAAACAAACCAACAAAAATAAACAAAAAAAAGCAAAGAAAAAAACAACAAAAAAAATAAAAAAAAAACACGAAACAATTCCTTTGCTGCATGGTTACATTGGGTCAATAATTATAAAAAGTTCTGATGCTACACAAGCTGCGGAGAGAAGACGCTTGTTTGAAAGCCTTCCTAACCTTTAACGCCAGTCAATCTGTATTCAGTGAAATGCTTCACGTATTGCCTATCAGACGACTTTTTATTTCTGTTCAGTAAAGTACTTGGAGATGTTTTTTTGAGATTCTGCAATCGTACATGGTACAATTCAAAACAACAGCAAGAAAGACTAAGCCATGTCCATATGTGTAT
This sequence comes from Scolionema suvaense, assembly GCA_027575255.1. Taxonomy (NCBI): domain Eukaryota; kingdom Metazoa; phylum Cnidaria; class Hydrozoa; order Limnomedusae; family Olindiidae; genus Scolionema; species Scolionema suvaense. The sequence continues at coordinate 14,129 of JAOBRC010235466.1, read as the reverse complement.
CTTCAATTTACAGAAAAAATTTACAGTTTGACGATTTTACTGCTGTACATATATAGAACACGTCCATGCACACAAATTTATCAATTGTCAGACAATTATCAAATAAATATGACACATCAGGAATACAATAATTACACAGCGTTACGAAACACAGGGTAGATACATCAACAAAGACTCCATGCTCAGAGCAGACAAGCTATGCTGACGTTTTATTGAAAAAGGTTGGATCTGCAATTGTTATAAACATGGCTATGATTCCATATGGCATTTAGGCCATAAGTTGCTCTGCTTTATCTTGAAAGCAAAAACGAGGCCAAAATTCATTACATACGGCGATAATTGAGCTAAAAGCAAGCAGAAAGACTTTTCAATAGCAGCCTCTGATCAAATCAACCGTTTGTGCACTGTAGCGTATCAGAGGGTCCCATCAACGTTTATTATCAGGAGGAATATGCTCGTCTGTCGGGCAAAATTAGTTTTCAGTTCGAAGGTTTGATATATTCATGAAGCCATCACAATAGGAGAGTAATCTTGAAACTATTTGGTTTTGTAATCTGATATAAACCGGATTTTATAAAAAAGACTTGCATGTGGGAGTTGCAATTCCTGTAAAAGTCCTGTGTTAAAGCACAGACAGTCGTTCCATGACAACATAATGACCGTGAGGTTGATGAAGTGTCTCCATAGTCTTTGTATAGCACATATCAGATGCAATATTGAGTTTGTATTTTGGAGGAGGTAATCTTTTACAAGACACATCCACTGGACAGTCAGAGCAGACGTCCTGCTCCTCTGGCTTGATATCTGTGCAAGTCACATCCCACCCAGTATCGCTCTGTTCGCTTTCCGGTGATGATGTTAGAAGATGGCGTGTCGTGATATCATGACAAGTTGCACTGTATCTGCTTTCTTGAAAGACAAGTATAAGGAACATTATTAACACTCCCAGCGTGTTCATCGCTCCAGCAAGATAGAACGCGTATGCGTACACCTCTAACATATCGTAGATCCAACCTACAATAAAAATTCGAATAGGCTCCTTCAAAAAGTTTTATGCGCAATATTACGTGTTTGTTATCATATGGTTATTCAACAATAGGTTATGTAATTTACGGTAAAGACGTCGAACAGCATGACCGTGTATATTAAGGTGAAGTTACACTACAACTTAGTTGCACACCACGTTGTAGATTGATGCACAACTCCCATACAATTAATCACAACTCAGACGAGCAACTGTCTGCAACTGTTAATTGCGCTTGTATAGGGTATGACGAGATCATGACAGCTCTTTGTTTATTGCTTAGCATCAACGTAAGTATACGTAATACCGTCGTTAGTGTCACCACACGGTGAAAAAGGATGTGTGCTGTCTATTTCGAGGCCATTGTATAAAGGGAACCCGAGGTAAACATTCAACATCACACCATCCAAATAGGCATTGAAAAATATGAAAAAAGACAGTAATATTTCTACTCTTTAATAATTTTTTCTGGAGAAAATTGCTCTTTTTCAGCTAGGAGTTCATCGCAGAAGCAGCGGCAAACCACAATTTTACGTCATTGAACGCCACTGCAGATCAAAAATATCTTCGCTAATGACTGTAATTAGGATAATGACGATAGCGACTAGTGAAGAAGCGCGCGGATTTTCAAGCCACGAATATACGTCACAACTTTCTGCGAGGGTGCAATGCCGAACATAAAAATCCCCTGAAAATATTAACTATATATTGATGAAATGAAATAATCTTTAGTTTCTGCATCATTTTCATGCTGCTAACAATAGATTGAGGGACACTTGAAAAATTTCCTCGGGTTCCCTTCAAAGGGTGTCAACCAGCCGATGTATAGCCTACAACTCGGCAACAACTTTCTTGAAATTAAAACGGTTATAGAAATCGCCTTTAGATACGCTGAATTAGCTACAACTATAGTCCAGTCAGAGGGTGTTATATTTAATTACGATTGTCCACTAAGCACATTTTTTTTAGGGGAGTGACGCAACATCTTAGCAAAATTTGGCTCCTTAATGGGTCCTTAGTTTCCACGACATAAAATTTTACTCAAATCACACATGAATATTATTTGCTCAGATAACCATGGCTCAGACAGCAATAGTAAGCCAATAATGACCATACTCGTGACTTTGTAGGGCAAAGTTTGCTTGCAACATAGAGAATTATCAAGAATTCATATCAAATCTCAATATAGAGATATCATAAGAATTCGAAGTCAACGATAAGTTTTCATTGAGAAGTTCTTTGCTGATTTCACACTGAGACGGATAGAAAACCGTCCGAGCAGTCTTCTAGTCGCCAACGCGAGAGCAGTTGCCAACAACTAGCAGTCCTCGTGTGAACATAGAAGCGATGGCTAGATGAATGATAACAAGTGGACGGCCACATTGCAATTCGCTGCTAATACCCTGATCAAGCCATTCTCGCTTTCGCGTTGCAAATCTCGATTCGGCCCCCCTGGTTTTTTCCCGCTGCCAAACAAAGAGCAGTAAATTTTACATGTTGGTATTGGCTGGCTGATTACAAAATTTATGGAAACATTATCAGAACCAAAAATTTCAAATGTTGGTCCCATTGTTTCTATTGTTCTTATGCTGAAGACAATTGGAAGTGGTCGTACATATTTCCAAGGTGTCAAAATCCTTATTTTGCCTTCAAACATCTGTATTGACCAAATATAGCGCCCTGAGTAATAAATTAGTGCACAAAAATGCAATCTATGGCTACGTAGTTTTTAATTGGCACATTCAAATTACACATTCTATTGTCTCAAAACAAAACCATTATATACGGAGACAATAGGACAATGACAGTGATCAATGGAGTATTTATGAAGAGTTCATATCAAGGGCTGCCTACTCTCCACGTTTCATGGCTATAGGATGTGCCATTCGGGAAATATTAAGGGGAAATGGGCGATTTAGACCCCCCCAGTCTTTATACATCGCCAAAAAGCCCAAGCTAGGTAGGATCAACGGAGATTTGCGGAAAGACGCGTCAGCGAAACAATTTTTTGTGTTACTGACAATAGATACCTAGGAAGTATATACTCATTGTAAAGAGGTGCTCAAACGCTAGTTGAAAATACTGTTTGCTAGTTGAATTTTATATTGATATTGTTACGGTCGAATGGTTTGCTAGGGAACAGTTTCTTCAGAAAACCATCGGTAAGAGAATTGTTCACACACACTTACTGCCCAGACATAACCTTTCAGTAGAGGTTGCTCGATCTGATCCAATGTTAGTTAGTAATCAGTCTCTTTGTTCTACCTTTAAAAAGTGTAGTAGCGCTTAGAAAACTTCAGAAATACGCTAGGTACTACGTCGATCTAGGACTTAATTTGCTTTCTTATGAAGTTGATTTAATATCAGTTATGGCAGATCGATAACTAAATTTCTTACCTGCAATCGGTGGTCCAAGCATCGTTGGAACCCCCATCAAAGCAAACAGAACTCCCAGTGCTCGTGGCAATCGTTTTGACCCAACAATGTTCTTTGTCAGAAGAGGGATCATGACAATGAAACATGACTCACTGACACCAAAGACTACGGCATATGCTACAAGCGCCGCATAATTGTTCGATACTGGCAGCATTGTATTGGCAATGCCCATGATGAGTAGTCCAAATTGATACATCATCAATTGATTAACACAGCGCAAGCCAGCAATTTTGCCCACCAAGATCTTGCATGTTGTTGCCACAATGGAGAGAACACCAATGAGAAATGCAGCCTTGTGCTCTCCTATTCCCACTACTTTAGCATATCGCACCTGGAAGAAAAGTGAGCAGTAGACAGGCTACAAAGATATCCAAAACAATCAATAGCCTAGCCCTTATTTCTACTGGATCTTTTTGAAATGCCTTTATTCTTCAGGTGGCTTCTACGTCTGCACGTAAAGCAAGAATTTACAAGTGTACAAGTCGCAATAGCATCGAAGTGTCAACGTTATCGATTCATCACGACAATAATCTACCAAAACCTTGACTAAAGTAGAAATTGAGTTAGGGAAACCTTCTCTTAGCAAGTTGGTATCTAATACTGAAGTGTAAGGTGTTCCCACATTATACAGGTGTACATATGAGGAACAGTTGTGGTTGAAAATAGAGAAAGAACTATGAACAACTGTCAGAATTCTGATTCTTGCGAAAAAGGGTGTATGCAGTAATAAAAACACGAAGAAATTTACCGGTTAACATGGAGAATACAATTCCAATCAAGCAAATGCTACTTTGGATATTGCAAGCAGTTTGAGTCGGTATGTGCAGTTTGACTCAATATGTATCTAATGAAAAAATAAGTCTAGTCCTTCTGGTTTGACGGAAAAAGCTTCATAAAATCTATATTCATCAGGATGTTTATGTTTTACAAAGTTCAGAAAATCTCTCTTCAGCGGACATCCTCAAGCAGTGGACAACTGATGCGAACCGATGGTGCTTCACATGATAGAACCAAAAGCCAGATTATAAATTCCTTTATAGACTGCCCGAGCAGTCGATATACTTCCTACTTTTGCAACTTCAGTCTCTGGTCTTGCACGCACCAGATAGGATGACTATTTAATCCTTTATATCAAAGATAGTGATGTATAATACATGTCCTATAAGTGTTAAGTTACGCTATGCTGGGGATTTTTGTATTTCTGCGATTACGACGTTGCAGAAGTGTATTAAAAATTCACTACTGGGGGCATAGCTAACACTGACCACACTGGGGTTTGCCATGTGGCAAATGAAGGCAAAAAGTTCATTGTTTTTGTATGTTTCGTGTAATATGGATGGAGGTGGGACTTGTCATGCGAGTTCGATCTGAGACACTTCATGTCATATCAATCAATATAAAGTAAGCTATCTTACCAAGTGGACAAATGGGACGTAGTAGCCAAGCATAAAGATGGACAGCCCTACGCACCAAACAATGTAAGCCTTCTCTCTGAACAATGGCACTTTTCCTGAAGAACTTGTAGAAACAAATCGCATCAACCGGGCATGTTCTTTTTCCTGAAGATCTTGATAATATGGACTTACAGGTCGATACGCCAGTGAACTGACAGCAACCAGCCCATGCATGGCTGCCAGCAGGTAAAACGTGCTTTGCAATCCATAATGGTGGATAAACCATTGCAGAAACGGACTGAGAATGAGTGTCCCAAAACCACTTCCTGATGAAACAATGCCATTGACAAGGGCTAATCTGTGTTCGAACCAGGGCACTAAAGTTATCATTGTTGGAAAATAACAGAACGATGTACCGATACCCCACACAGTCCCGTATGTAATGAACATGTTTTGCAAATCTACTGTGAATGACGAGGCAATCAGGCCACCAGCGCAGATTATGCCACCAGAAAAACTGACAATACGACAACCATATTTGTCACATAGCACTGTAGTAAGTGGTCCCACGATAAACATTATACCCATGGCCATTGATCCAATCCAAGCTAGAAAAATAAACACAACATACAATATATTACCAATTAACATTTGCTTTCTGCTCATTGCATCACTATCACTCGGTGCTAGATTTTACTGAACCCCAACCTGTCTTACCCTTTACAGGTTTTGAGTTTACCACTGGCAGTCGATGAATTTTGAACTCTCGACTTTGTGCGTTCAAGGCAGCCGCTCTATCAATGAGGCATTCCACTTCCATTATTGAGCTGAATTCAATGTATCATCATTTTACGCTACCACGTGACATTTCAAATTGCAATATGGGTCCTGTTGATCTGATGCTTGAGATTTCTTGAAATAAAAAGACACCATTTAAGCATATATTTTTCTCGTTTTGAAGCGTATTACCTTATCATAAACTGCGACCAGTAGCAAGATCTTTACCGATAGTGAATACATGTTAACTACAAACTGCGTTCAGAAATTTTTACATCAAAATTTGAATGGCACAGTTAGTTTTGGAAGAAAAGGAAAATAAGACAGTTCGAACCTGTTCTTCGCTTTAAAGGCTTAGTGCTTATTCACGAACGCATTATTCACATTCGCATAATGTTACAATCAAAGGCCAGTCATGCAGGAAGTGATTGATCAACAGACAAAAAAAAAACCATTAGCTTGTCACATATTTTAGTAAATCATCTTTATTTTCATTATCATGCATGCATATCGTGATCAACCTGTTACTTTGATTTACTGGCTATTGTCTAAATTCGGTCGTGAAAGATGCAGGTAAGTTACGATATAATCAGTTACCAGCTTTTTATTGAGATATACAAGTTGTCGAACTTGGACATCATGATTAATGACGGTGTATACACTGAGCATATCGTTACCTCTCATTATTTTCTGATTAACTTTTGCAGCGTACTGGGTAACTGTAGATAACGCCGACTAACGCATTTGATCCTTATTTTCATTATAGCTATTCAGTTACGAAACTAAAATTTTGAGCTCCGTACAAAGCCACTGTCAGACTGAATAAATAACATCTATGATTGTCACCATTTGTTCCTTTGTAGTCAAATAACAGAAAATTGCTTAGCCATATAGCTTGGAGAGAAGAAGAGCAACCGACGTCAGAAATTCAAAGAACCTCCACATCAGCATACGAATTCAACAATTTCGACCAGAAGTCTTCCGTAAATGGATGAGGAGCTTCGACATAGTTTCGAGGACCCCATTGAACGAGGGTTAACATAGAGTAGTTCACAGCTACGAGAAAGATCAGTCAATATCCGCCTTAATCATTTGGGTTCTGTTTAGCACAGTTGTTTGCACGGATGACTTGTAACCTAAGAGAATGGGGTTTTGCAAATGTCGGAGGTTGGAGGTCGGAGGTCGGAGGTCGGAGGTTGGAGGAATTCACGTTTGGTTCGAAATCCAAAAAAATATCACACGCCACTACCACTGTCCTTGAAATAGTGCCAAAGCATCTTATAACAAAGTTGGAAACCCTGTGAAAGGTGCTCAAATTGATATATTTCCTGCGTGTAAGCGTGCCATTCTCCCACATCCCAGTGCTGAATTTGAAGAGCCTCCGACTATGTAAATTGCTTGATTACCGTGTCGTCTACTTTACATCAACTCTACATTTGGATTTTCGCACGGCAAATTTTCACTAGGGATATACACACATACGAAAAAAGGACAGGAAGAGTGACTTTAGTTGGAATTTCAAGCGGCGTAAGATGAAGCAACGTGCGTTACAATGCTTCTCCTCATGCTTCAATTGGTACAGCTACGTTGAGTGCTACGCGTTTGCGAGGTGTTCATCGGCCTTGATCATAGAATACGAGCAGTACGTACATTCCGCAACTTTCAAGTTTCCCCGCTTTCAAAGCAATAAAGTACATTAAATGCATAAAATTTAGAACAAAGTATTCTCAAACATAAACATTTTCGGACAATTTCTTACTTTAATTTTGGACAAATTTCGGAGGTTTCCACGAGTGGGACTCATTTCTGATGTCGAAGTATAATACATAGGCACTTTCCCCTAGCAAAGAGCATGTGAATTTATCAAGCAATGAATAAAAGATAAAGATTTTGAAGCATCTGCAATAATTGATATATCAGAATTACCGAGATCCAGAGGGTAAGGCAGAGAAATTGAATGAGGATATGCTACGACTTGACGATGGTAAAAATTTGGGACGTTATCATTATCTGACGCTTTTTTGTCCGAAATGTTTTTGTCTAAAATATTTTGAGTCTGACGTTTCTTCATGGCATGGTGAGGATAAGAGTTAATAAAAAGCTCCAATTTCGAACAAAGTTTTCATATTCTATGAACATAGGCTGATGCAGTTTATGCCTTCGTTTGGCAACTGCGCGACCAAGGATGTAGAACATAGCGAGCAAGTATTTGTCAGTACTGCTTTGATTTTCCATTTCACCACTCCGTCAAAAGTGGGGCAGGTATACAGAACGTTGCGGATCAGTCTTTAAATTGCAGACTGGATGAATTTTGTTTATGGTACTGTCAAATAGTCCCTGGTAGTGGAAAACGAAAGGAACCGATATTTACGAAACTGCCAAATGCTAGCATACCAATCATAACAAAATGTGTTCAAAAAGGATTTTGGTAACACGGAAATGATGAGGCTCTGTCAAGAGCAACTGACAGACATTTGTGATGTTGCGCAATTTTCTAAAATATATATGCTCAGCGAAGTACTTCGTAGAAAAATATTAAAACGTATTATTATTACGTACATTTGTAACCACATTCTTTTTATAGTAATTCGTGATTTTCACACACATTCACATTTTTTTCTCATTCCAACCTTTCTTTATAGACTATTCTTGCCAGACTGCCAGAACTAAAGAAAACATTATATTGCAGACCTTGATAATATTTTCGATATTTCATTTCTAAAGCTTCATTTTCCTTTCGGTTCTTCTTGGTTATCACGTTCCAAGGAGAAGACTAGCGTAGGGCGCACTTAATCACGGCTATTCATATCAATGCAATAAATTTTCCAATGACCAAGTTGAAAATTCTCTCTGATGATACCTATCGGTAATAACCATTTCCTTGTCTGAAATTTTCAGCGAATTTTCAATGTTAGATAAGGCCATGAAAGTCTTCAAAACGTGTTCTATGTTTTCTGCAAAATTTTGAAAAAAAAAACGCTTAAGGAAAGCATGTTCCCGTGAAAATATTAACTCTTTAGGGCAATCTAAAAAAAATTTTCCGTGCCATTTACGGCTTTCCAATTGCTGCATCCGAATACCCCTCCGACCTTCCTTCCTCCAACCTCCGACCTCCGACCTCCGACCTCCGACATTTACAAAACCCCTATGAGAACCTTAGCGAGAGGTAGTTAGGTGAGATATTTGTAATTAAAGTCGTTGTACAATTCCCTCACCCTCCCGTCTCCTATTTTCCAAGCTGGTCATTCCACGAAAATAAAGATATAATGGAGCTCAATGACAGAGAGACACATGAAAAAGAATGGTTCAAAAGTGACGCACATATGAATTTATCGTCCAAACCCAGACTGTAAAATAAAGAAGCCTTGATGGTTACCTAAAAGTTGTATTCATGACATAGGCTTTTGATACATCTTTTATTGATCTCTTGTTGGTCTTGCGTTAGGGATGCATATTACATTTTTATGCCAGTTTTGCAAGTTCTACTTCGGTTTTTTACGGCAAGTAGAAAAAGCACTTAATATCTATAAATATAATAAATAAATTGATAAGTATTGGAAAATATGCTGCTAGTACAAAAGTACTTGGTTAGGTGCAACCCATGTACCGACAAAAAAGCTTAGAGCTCGTAGCTATAAGAGCGAAACTGGTTGCAAACATCCTGTCTTCTGTCTACTGTGCTGGACAAAATATTTGGCATAAAAGTATTTTTTTCAGCCATAATCAAAAATGGGCTTTTTACAACTTTTGATTTTACTAGCACTTTGAATTGTAGCACTTCAAGAAATTTCTTGCAGGTGTTTAGCAACTTCTGTCTGCAGTCTCAATGCAGTTTCTGGAGCCATTTACGCCAGTAGACTGAATTCCACGTCGTTTGTTCTCTAAATGACCTGTAGAAATTTGAAAAGTCCCAAACCACGCCCCAAAACAAGCCCAACCACACACTGCAGATACCCTAAAAGTCACATAGCATGGTTTTCAAAAAGTCAGAAATAGCAAATCTCTCAAGTAAAAGCCACCAGCCTCCGTGATTTGCGGCTCGGTACTTGTCGAGCTATTTTCGTTTACTCATGGTACGGAACGTTGCAAGTCTTAAAGTCTTCTGTTTTCCTGTATATGCTTCAAGTTACGTTGTTCTCCTTGCATGTTCTTATCAATTTGTATATATTTATATTTACCTGTTTTGCCTTTCGACTCATCGAATTCTTCTACCAGTTCATTGAAAATCACACCGAACGAGTTCTGTAGGCCTACTACTATGAATTGCGTCAAGTACGCTGCCATCACCACCAGCCATCCCCATCCACCATCCGGATGTGTCTTCATCTTTAACTCCATTGGAAGTGCTTGCATGCCATCCATGACTGACACGCAACTGAATCGATGTTATCTGAAACAGTATTCCAGTGTTACAATCATCAGGCAGATGACGAAATGGTATGGACACCGCCGAGAAAGTTAACACTCTATTTGTCTTTATATTCTGACATGATATTTTGTCTCCATACAAGAAGTGTAACACATCAAAGTTCCTCGCGTGCTAATTTTCCGACACACAAACATTACAGTACGGTTGGTCTTAGCAATGAAATCGCTGAAAAAACATATGCGTTGATCGTTGCCTTTCCTTCAATTGTCAAGAACTATACGATGCTATGCTTGAAGTATGCACGGACGCTGTTTCCTCCAGTAACGTTCTGCGTAAAATTGTATATACGTACTGCATGGACAGGACATATGTATGACATTGCACAGCGATTTTTCCCTTCATAACCACTATCTGATTGCTAATCGCAATTAATCAAACACAAGGGATCACCTCTACGCATCCGGTAGGATGTTATCCAGCGTCATATCAATATCTGTCTGTACTTATAATCCATACCTCTTTTAAACACACCCGTGCTGATTTGAATGTGGACGCTAGGAGTCAAGCAAAACCATATCATAGCCACATGATCCTCAACAGAAGTATGTTTTTATTATAAGAACACAGGTCCGACATCAATTGCTGAGTGACTGCTCTAAATAGGATTACACGCGAATTGAAGTCCAACCAGAAATACCGATCATTGGACAAGTTTATTTAAGCTACTGAGGAACGTCTGTTCGGAAACAGCGATGAAACATACTTACTGTTTGACCACGTGACAGAGAGGTCTATAGTGGAGATGAGCATTGCAATGAATATTCAAACAGACTTAGGGAACTCAACAAAGTTCATCAAATGGTTCTAGTGGGAGGAGGAGTATATTTTTATACTTACGTCCTGCTATTGTCACGTCTTGAACACTCTGTATGAGTTGAGAAACACTTCTTACAATCATCCAGCCTTCATTCATGTGAGCGATGAATGGTGAACATCAATTCCTTATTTTTTGGTTCAGTAAATCCGTTCGAGGATGCAGGAATTCAACCTAAATGATAAAAGAGTGCGCCGAAATGATTTGATATGCGAAATTGTTTGGTAAATCATGTCTGGGCTTAACAATCAATGTACAGCAATAATCTGCTTACAATTGTGGTGGAGCACCTGTACAACGTGAGGCGTACATGATTGATACTGTCCCAACGCAAAGCTCATAGGCAGTTACGTTACTAATAATCTGCAGTGCGCCAGAGTCGCACTTCAACAAAAGGAAGGCAAACTAAATTTATGTTGTGTCAAGAAGTATGTTGCATCACAAGCATGTAAAGATGATTCAGACTACTCTAAAACTACAGTCAAGCGCGGGAATAAGGACATGATGGAATTAGTTCGACAGGGCGTCGGTTTCTTTGCAGCACAAATGCATTCGTAGGTGTCATCACATGATATTTTGATCCTGGATTATTTAAACCTTTTACAACTAAAATCTGATCATCATATTTCGACAAAGTGTCATTGAAATAATAGTTGCAAAATTCAAAGTGTATTTTACTTGTGGTAAACGTTACTTGAGTAGAATTAAGTTTCGGTCGAAGAGTAAACCTGCTAAAATTCGCATTGACAAAGCATAATTGATTTACTTTCCAGATGAATTGCTTCAAAACTATTGTCGCAGTCGATGAGGCTGGAGAAAAAATGCAATTCAGTGTCGTTATTCTAGGGGATAATCTTAATCGCAAAGATTTTTTTACGTAAACATCGTTAACTCAAATGTCCTTTGGGTCTGCATTTGAATGATCAAATTTCAATTAGTACCTTAATGCAGTCGCACATCGGTAGACACGTCATGCTACTAGAACTAGGCAAATTAGCACATAGGGAAATCAGCTAAGGTAAAATACGTCAATAGAATAACGTCAATATTTTGTTGTGCAGGTTACAAAAGAAGATGTAAGAAGCTTGTCATGAAATGACTCTCGCCAAAATTTCAAATTGTGGTGATTGAATGCAGATATATCAATCACTACCACTTTCTCATTGCACCCTTCATGAAAGTTGTTAACTCACTGTAAAATTAGAATTTCTGTACCATGGCAATTGTTTCCATCAGTTCTTTTGTTGCGGAAGCTTGCCGTGAGTTCTTCTCAGTTTGTTTGTGAGTTCTTCTCAGTTTTGAAACATTGAAGTGCCTTGGTTATATAAAATTGTGTGCCTGTGAAACAGAGTGGATTATCTACTGTGGGATGCACCCCGTAACCGTAACCACATCCTATCAATCAGACCATCATTTCTTTGCTATGGAAATTATCAATCAACTGCCACAACGGATACACAAAGATAAATGCGTTGACTTAATGTTCGCTCAGTACGTCTAGCAAATATGAAAATAAACAATGCTTTAGATGTGCGAATGAGTCTTTTAAAACTAAATTCCATTGTCTGATTGCACAACAAGAGGCTCCAGAAAGTGACTTAAGATCTGCTGTCTAAAGACCAGCCAAAGCTTCAATTTTGGATCAAACAATGTTTTCAGTTTAACTCAGCCTGGTTATTGCCAGGATTGCTTGCGCCATTCAGATAAAGATCAATCATTATGGTCCCTCCATAATAGCTTTGCAAAAATAGAGGTTGATATCTGACGTAAAGTCATTAAAGATGACAGAAACCGAGTTTTCTCTTTTTATTTATAAACTTTTGTCAAGAGCTGAATCGTTGAAAGAAAAGCATATCTCGTCACCAAAAACCATCCGTTGAAAGATTGCCAGTTTCGACCGGAAGTCCAAATAAAACACTTCTCAGACTGATGATTAGAGTAGTCAGCAACTGCCTCTAGATAGAACAAAAGGACGACGCAAGCGATGAATAACCAGAGCATGAAAGCAAAACAGTGTGTGCTGCAGATTGAAAAGTGTTTTTTCAGGGACTCTTGGGGAAATTAAACTGTCCTACAAAGTTGAGAAAGATTCGAGATTTCTTCAAAATCAAAGGCGCGTTACTGGAAATCAGATGTCTCCATTTCATAACCTTAAAATTAGACCCTCTAAAGTTTGCTTGCTCTCCCTATTGGGGTCGTGAAAATCCTTTTAAAAATAAACCTGTTGTAGCATCTGTTCAAGACACAGCTTTGCAGTCACATGCACGGCGCCACTGGGGGGGCAGGGGGGCCGTGGCCCCCCCACTTTTTTGCCAAATTAAATTTTGTTTTCATAGAGTTATATGCTTTTCACAAGATTTTTTAAATTTTTGGTTTTAGCCCCCCCAGTTTAAAATTCGTGGCGCCGTCCCTGAGTCACCTAAAAATACCTGAAGACCGGGTTTGCTGTTCTTACAAGACCCATTTCAATCAAAACCGCAAACTGCACTACATTTAAAATCCAGGAAAAAACAATCTGGGGACTGATGCAACGTTCTGAAAGTAGCCTCTAATCTATACTCATGCAGCTCAGCTCATCTACATTATCTGAATTCTCCATGGCATGCTGCAAGCCTGCAAGTGAGTTTTCATTGTCTAAACTCATATTTTGTTCATGTCGTGACTTATGACTCCAAAGAATACGACTATGCTTTTCCTAACCAACATTTCAGTGGCTAAAGCATGGGATCCCAAAGCAATGCAAGTCTTTGAGTTGGCAATGAAGATGATCCTAAAAACCATCTTTAATACTTGACGACAGTCCAGTGGAGAAACGTAAAACACAAAACAAGAATGTTACAGGCGGCTAGAAAGTGTTTCTGTACCCCACCCCACAGTGGAGTACCGTCCTGCATTACTGGGCTCTGGTGTGGATATTATCACAGGAAAAAATTCTTGATTCCTACGGTGGGAATTTAGGGCGAGAAATACATGTTTTCCACCCTTTTTCTCACGGTAGTAAACGTGCAACTAACATCACCGCAAGAAAATGCAAATTCCACCCTCCCTATTTTACCGCTGGAAACAACATTTTCCACCGCAGAATTTTCAGATTGTATGGATAAGGATTACGCAATGCGATTTCCTGATTTTACACGGGTGGAATTCAATGAATGTCAAGGCTGTAAATATCGACTTTGCACGGCAGAATGACTGATTTTCTACTGGGGAATTCATATACTCACACTGGTGCAAAAAGAGAAATGGCACGGGTAG
>JAOBRC010235355.1:0-14515 GCA_027575255.1 Scolionema suvaense | reverse complement strand
ATTTGTCTAAATATGTAGTTTCTCAGATATACATACACCTGCTATATTCATGATTTGTTTTCTGTAGGCGTCTGCCATTATTGTTGTTCACCGAAAGTTTTTCATGTGCTAGCCTTTCTGGCTGTAACCTTCGTACACACCCTTACTCTAGAGAAATTGCGAGATCTTGTATCAAGTCTCGTATGGAACAGTGGGTGTTATGCTATGTTGACGCTATATATATTTCTTTACTGTATACTAGGCATTCTAGATTATACCCTGGCTTACAAGAATTAAATGTGATATGGCGAAGACAGATGACATAAGTGTCAGGTAAGGATAATTCTGATGACTTCTTGGATGGTGTTGATTCGAGAGAAGGATATTTTTGCTAGATAAATTAGTGTTTTTTCAGCGGTGCACAATCATAATCAAGGCGCTGGGTAATGTGGCGTATTTACAGTGAGTACGTTTTCACGAACAAGAGGTAGATAACTTTTAGTGGGTATGTTTTAGCTTTTGCCATTACTGTAGCCAATTTGCTCAGGTTTGTAAATCAGCATTTCCATAAATTTTGCAGCGGTACTAAATTTGCAGATTTCTAAATTATTTCAGTTAATCCGAAATGCGTTTTATGTGTAAAGTTTCACAAATGCAACATTTTTTTAATGCTCTGTTGCTGCTATATGTATGTTGCGAATCCATCATTTTGTAGTTTTTGTTGTGCTTGTTTTAGAAAATCGGTTCAAAATTGAACTCACAAAAATTCAATCTAACTTACAGTTGCTGTCTTCACTTCAAGCGCAAACAAGAAAATGTGGTTGATTAGTCATAAACTTGATTTTGATGACAAATTAACTTCTGATATGCTAATTGCTTGTACTTGAAAAAATGGCCTATGTATATTGCCCTATAAATCTGTGATATTGATGCCGTTAGCAATGACTATGGCTAAAGAAATGCTGTTGATGTTCAAGAAAATATTACATTTTCATCCTCACTACCTGTAGATATCCACGGTTTTCTGGAGCCGTTTTCGTCGAGGGCCGTTTAGAGCTCCAAATTAAGTTTTTTATGTAATTGACAAACCGGTTTTTGATCATGAGATATAAAGATTTTGCTTCATGGCCATATTGCCAAGATCTGCCATAGCAACAATGAGAATCGGCTAAAGGCATTGCAGACTTTGATCTTGTTTCAATCAATTTCACGTTACATCCGAATTTCTGAACGGAAGAAAGGCAAGCTAACTATGATGACTTCATTTTGTATGTGTACTCCTTGGCACGTTTTTTGTACACCAAGCAGAGCATCCTTGGACCATCCAAGTGCAGGGGCGAAAATAAGAGTGGAAAACTGTGCTATTCTTGATGAGAAGCAAATTTCCCTGATATGAATTATAATTTGAAAATATACCCTGTAGAAGCCATGCTGCACAAACAATTAACTCTGAAGTTACGGAGCATTGGTTGCTTCAAAGTACTAATGCCTAATATGCTTTCCAACAGTGACTGGACGAATATATGGCGTCCTGGTTTTCAGGTTTTGTGGTCAGAGAAATTGAGCTAAAGTTTTGGCCATTTTGCTGATATTTTAAAAACGATACTGACATCAGCATAACTTGTTGCAGCTGACCTGGCTATTCAAATGAATGATTTTTGCAAACTACACATTGGTGGCTATGTCCATGAAAAATTTCAGTGTCCTAGATTTATTAGTTCGCCACAGATGCTAAAAAGTGACCTATGTGTGGTTCTATATATATGCTAACATAAAAGTTCTAAAAATCTACTGGGTAAAACTCAGCCTACTCAAATGAGCTTTCTGACGAAAGTTATAACATGTACAAAAATGTAATATTACACCATTTCTGAATAAAATCAATTTCTTATAGTCCAATCGATCGTTACTGTCAGGTTGGAATAGAGCTATGTAGGAGGCCTCAAGATTCTTCCTCTTTCTGTTATGCTATGGTGCTGTGCAGAGAATTGACCAATGAAATTTTTGTCCAGTGTGTTCAATTAGGTGCATATGCACCTATATGCATGTGCCAGGATGTCTTATTTTTAGGATTTTTATGTTCTCTCCATCTGACCGATACATTTCGCTCTGTCTCTCCTATATACATTTTTCCACATATACTGATTCCTTGGTAAATGACGTGCAGGATTGTTTGTTTTGTCCTTTAGTACGAACAGCATTTTTAATTTCATGGTTTTCTATTTGATGGCTATATGGTACGAGTGGTTGGTAAAATTATGTAACTTCTTGATAAAAATTTTTGATAAATGTTCATTTTGTTTACATAAAGGCAGGTAGATCAGGAGAAATAGACATTCTTCGATGAAATGAGGAGGTATATATAATCTCCTTTTCTTCATGGAATTTGAGTTTTCCAACTCTTCCCTTTGTTTTTGTGGGGCAGGTGGCTAAATTGATCTGAAATTGTGGGATATGAACCAGGTGCATTGTGCTCATATATCAAAGCTCCATACAACATCATATTGGTTGTGAGTTTAAGTTCAGATCTGTGATATTTATTTGGTCAATGGTAGTTAAAACATTTATAGTAAAAGCTTCTAAATAGTGCGCACTTCAAGGAAACTTTGCATGTATTTGTTCATTTCTTGATAAAATCACTTGCTTTCTGTGCTGAACATTAGTAAAATGCAATGCCAATCTTTTGTGAGAGAATTTATTTGCTGATGTTAGTTAGTTCAAGAGATATTTTCAAAATATTGCGCGCACTATTTAGAACTCAAATTTCACGAAATAGTGCGCATGGTTTACAAAATAGTGCGCACCATCATTAAAACTACATCCGCTGCCTATCTTGAACCCTTGTCAACTTCCACGGCTTCAATTTGGACTCTGAGCGGTCGACAGGGGATTGAGAATGCAAGCGTATCAGCCACAGGGAGCCAATGAGTGTTCACCATCCGTGCCTGTGGTGTCCTGGTTAGCAGCATAACAGTGCTGATCTTCAAACTGAACATCTGGAACACCTGCGATTGTATTTAGACATTCCTGTTAGTGGACACAGACACTCTCCTGACAGATTGATGCTTCAAGTCAATGAGTTTTGAATATTTGAAGGAAAATACTCACTTTCTGATGGGTGCGCACTTTTTTATGAACTAAAATATAACTTGATCGTAAATTAGTGCGCATCTACTAAATCATCCTTATGGCCCAGATGAGTACTAAAGTTATGTCTGGGGAGCGAAACCGTCATAGTAATTTTCTACAAATCGCTTCTTGGAACGGTTAGTTGAACAGGCTTCAACAAAAACATGAAAGTTTCCCCTTTGGCTTGCAAACCTAATATTGGACTATTTACAGTGCTGTGCACTTGATCAACTATTCCTGCATCGGTATTGCAATTTGGTAAATTCTACTGCCAATACATACATGAAGGTTGGACCACCAGATAGTGTCCTGTTTGAATTTGATTCATTTGGGCGTAATGGAATGCCAAATCAGTAGAAAACTAGCTGCGCACTTTTTCGTGGCATTCGATTGTGCGCACTTTTTAGAAGCTTTTACTATATAGAGTCTGTTGGTGCATATTTCTATCATTACATAAAACAGAATTCTGTTTGCCTTCTTTTGATCATGTGGCACATACTTGACTTTTAATGATGTACGGACTGCTCCTCTTTGTTTCAGATTTTACGAGCACATTTCAAAATTGACCGAGAAAATGCAGTTGTATTACGCTAAATCTGATGAGGTAGCAGATATTGAACGTTCAGCTACTGCTTATTCAAGAATACCATCTACAGTTCAGCCCCTTGAGAAATATCTGCAGATAAAGAATGAAACACGACTGCAAAGATTCTTTTTGGTGGGTATCATTAAATGCTACATGCCATGCTAGACTGTACCTGGATTTTCCTTTTGGGTTTTGTTCTGTTCTGGTAGTGCAGACCAGGACTACATGGTTATGGTGCGTTGTCCATCCCCTTATTACAATCAAAATCGAACAAATTAGTTACTTAAAGATCATTTGCTCCTGAGCAAGAATCGTAGAAGTTATTGAAAATAGTTGGTTGTACAAAAAGGATAGGCAGACTAGCTTACTATTTGCTTAACAAACCTTCTTTAATAAAGTAATGCAAAACTTTTGGCAATTAAATGACACTTTTGGGAATTAAATGACACATTCAGCACAGAAGCAGGGGTTTGTGCTTCTGCCTTGAGGTGGCTAATCTATACTTGCACTTTTGCCATCATAAATTGCATTAATTAGTGGTACTCACGATCAGGCCCTAATCTAACTTGAAAGGGATTCTGGTCTTCAGACTCTGCTTTTTTCCAAAAACTTCTGAAAAATGCCCTTTTTCCCTGAAATCACATTATTTTGATAGTTTTAGCAAGAATCTTCCTGAAAAAAGTGCCCTTATTGGTCGGAAATATAACCTGTCTTCAGTTCCTAGATTAGACCCTGACCACTTGCCAATTGTTAGTTGCCATATATTATTAAAATCTAGAGATGTTTATCTTAAACATTGGCCAGCCATTATGAGTGAAAGTTTTATATTGTTCAAGTGAATGTACATTAATGAGAACAATACAATACGATCCTTTTTGACTTCTGATGCTCTCTGAGCTTAGTTATAGGTACTTGTCTGATGCAGTTAGGTCTGTAGATAAATGTTGTGTCGGTATTTGGAAGGTCTTATAGAGAAAATATGCATGCCTTTTATCTGGTAGGTTTATGTGTGTTGAAAGTGCTTTTATAGTAAATTGGCCCTCATACTTATCCATTCAATACAAAAAATGCTATGATCCACACAAATTGACTGCTATTTAGAAGCCTATGTATTATGTCCTTTGCATACACATAATACATTATCAATTGGAATCATATACACTTGGAATCAGTTGGCTGATTGTCAAGTGCTTAATTAATTTCAAGCTGATAACTAAGTTCCTTCAATCTATGAAATGCTGTTGTGAAGGCTAGAAAAACTACACGACTTGTAATGCTTTGGGCTAGTGTCACTCTTTTCATTTTCTGATTTTATCACATGTAACCACATCTTCGTTAGCCCTTGGCACGGCACGGAAACAGGTTGCTTTATCATAAACTAAGCACACATGTAGGTTTGTTTTGGTTTGACTAATACAATCTGTTTTTAACAGGCAGAAGCAGCGACATGTTTTGCAGAATCAGTTTTCGCGAAAATTCTCATTAATTAATTCCCGAAAAATAAATCTACATAAATTTGCTCCGCAAAAATTAGTTACCTTATTAAGGTAGTAAAGTGGGAGATGATCAGTCTTAATCAATGACTCAATATGAAGACGCTGCACAGCCCAACTTTTGTCTTTGTAGGCAAAGGAAGTATATAAAACACTGCTCGTCAGGATGATTTAGCTCCTGGCTTGAGCTGAATGGTGTTAGTAACTCTATATGGCAGGTTTTCCACACAGTTTGCTGAGAAAAGAGATTTTTGGAGACAGAATACAAGTATTTTTATTTCCAGGAGTTGACAACTGCGGACGTCCTTCTCTGCAAGATAACCAGTGTCTTTGGAAATGTTATTTGTGCTGTTGTTTTGAAATTACTGGGTATGAAACATCGCTGGCTGGAGGACTTAAAAATCAAGGTTTGTATCTCATGATGATAACGGCTTGGAAATTGTGTTTATTGTATCTCATTTTGTTGTTGCTTACTTGTAAAACAAAGAATATGTGTTGCTGCTCAACTGTCATGCTTTTGTCGGTGTTATATGAGCCTTATCCAACAACAGTCGGCTTCCAAATCTTCTTTACAGGCTGTGAGGTGTACATAAATTCTTTGTATCGGATACTAGAAATCATCATGAGCTGTCAACAAAGCTATTTCCTGTAGATGGAAGAAGTGCAGATAAACTGCTACGCACTTTCATTACACGCTGTCTGTGGTGGTTTTCAGTACATCAATGTCTTATAGTCTTCTCTGTTGTGTTGCCATTATTTCCCTTCTGTTTTGCTAGTAATAGCGAAAACAAAGTCGCCAAATATAGTAATGAATGTCGGATAGTTGCGCGTCATCTCAGCCTTCGAAATTGAGTTTGAAAGTCTTCGGCAACTAAATTGCTGAAGATTGACTCATAACAGACCAAAACCTTGGGCATGTCTATGGCAATCATAAATTTCCTCGGCAACGAAAATTGCAGAAGGTCTCGGTCAGTTCCTTACATTTCCCTTCGGCATTTCTTTCGGCAATTGCTGAGTGCACCCTCTGCAAGATTAATGCAGGAAGCTGAAACGGATCTTCTTGCACTGTGCAACTGCATTAATTTTCAGTGTCTAGGCAGGAACTCCGAACCTCCCTTGTCACTTGTTGCTTACCTCTGGTACTGGATGCAACTACAGCAGAGCAGCCTATTTATAAGCAGTAAAGCCACAATACACGGCATCTGATTCCACAAAACATTCAACAGAATCTGTATCCTTCATATATTGCGTGTCTAGATAAGTCACAATGGATTCTATTCCTGAATCGGTTAGAATATAATTCCTGCAAGACGCATGTCATTGGACTGTCCTCAGTTCAGTTAACGAAGGTGCGCATTGGTGGTGCCATTATGAAAATTGCGAAACCCTTTGGTCCATGGTTGTCTCTTGAATGTTGAAAGTTTCGAAACATCATGCCCCAGCTTTTGAGGACACTCTCTAACATCATATGACAAGGGGTACTAAGTGAGTGGACTTCACGTGGGAAAATAATGAGTATAGTAAGAGTTGCGAGAAGTCAAGGCATTCACAAAACCAAGCACTTCTAAAATTTCGATATATATAAAATATTGCATTAGGTCAGTAATTGGAATCTGACACTATCTTATACTGGAGTGTTGTATCTTTTTAATAGGTACAGTTGTGCTGCATGAAAAAAAAAGTATCTCACTGGTAATTCATCTTTTTAGAAGAGCACTTGAGAAAATCAACCACGTTTTTGGAAAGATCAACTTTTTGTATGAGCAGAGTGAACGTATATTTTTTATGTTGTGTTATTAATGGTTGTGCGCTATATTCTGAGGCAGATGCCATATAGTTGGACGCAAGTGAATAAATAAATAAATAATTGTTCCTTATTCATTTTCTTGATATGAGTCAAGGGTACATCTGTATTGCATCTTTGCGTAACATAGGTGCAATATTAAGTTTTGATTGATGCTATTATTAATGCAGACTTGTTGTCCTTCAAGTGCATTATTCTATGCTTACGGAAGTATTTTCGGATGTCAGCGCTTAAATTACTTTCAGGAAGAAATTATCAGTGGAATAAATTTTTGCGGAATCATTTTTTGTGATTCGGACATGTAAAAACAATGTATTTCACAGAGGAAATTTTTGCAATTGAAAGCTTTTTGTTCAGTTTTGCAGAAGAAGTATTTGCAATTAAGTGTTTGTATTATTTTTTGCTATGGAAGAAGATGTTTGGCAGACTGAGAACGCTGTAAACTGGTCTTTACAGTGCCAAAAAATGACAAAAAGTAAGTAGCTAGCAGTCCTCGGAATTCAAGAAAACAAGCGACGGCAAAGAATTGCCGTCGCCTATATCACCGACGACGGCAATCGGCGGCATTTTTTCCAGAGGTCTAGGATTAGAAAATTACAACATTCTGCAGGAACTGCTTCTGGTCCGACAGAACTAGCACTTACCGTAATCAAGAATAACTAGTTGCGGTAGCAAAGGTTAAACAAAGACGGCCACTGACCATAAACTTTCACATGCTTTGAATAATCCATGAATGTTCCTTTAGATGAAAAATAATCCCTTCTTCCACTTCATCTTGAGCGACCATCGACAACATTAACAAACCACCTCTTGCTAGCGAAGAAAGCTGCAGTGGGCGATGGGAAAAAAAAGAGAAATGCATACTGCATATGGCCTAGAAGACACTTGGTACTGGCTGCTAATTTATCATACTGCTGCACAGGGTCAGATGCTCGGTTGTTCACAGACAGCAAGCTGTATCACAAGTGTTACAAAGTATTGACGGCAATTTTTTGCCGCCGTGAAACAGGCTCACGACGGCAATTACGACGGCATTGCCGAATGCCGTCGTGAATTCCGAGGGCTGAGCTAGATATAGACATTTCGAAAGGAGAATTGCTTTGAAATATTGTTCGGATGGGAAAAATGTGAAAAACATGGTCTCCCGCAATTTTTTTGTCGACAGTGACGGGAAGAATGCCAAAGCGAATTTTGAAGGCTGCATCTTGAATATAAGTTGTGAAACTCCTGATCAAAATTAGCCTAAATGTGTCCAGCAATCTATATAAAAACCCTTATTGCTAATGGGGTTTTTGGGACTCCTCAGGACATGGTAGAGGGGGGGCAGATTCCGCCCAGCCCCTCAGTATTTCGGGGTTCGTCATGGCTATAGCCTCCAAACTTGGTATACGTATTTAACACTGTATATGGTACAATTTGGCTCCTAAATGTGGTCTCAAGTTGCAGGTGACAATTCTGACTTGGTTATCTTTGCCTGTAAACAATGGATTTTCTTTTTTCAGTGTATAACCTTAAACCTGTT
This sequence comes from Scolionema suvaense, assembly GCA_027575255.1. Taxonomy (NCBI): domain Eukaryota; kingdom Metazoa; phylum Cnidaria; class Hydrozoa; order Limnomedusae; family Olindiidae; genus Scolionema; species Scolionema suvaense. The sequence goes on along the minus strand of JAOBRC010235355.1, from coordinate 6,002 downwards.
GATTTGCTCATATGTCATGCACTCAGCAGGTTTTAGGGTGACTTCACAGTCCCATTTTTCATCCAGCTGCTTGGCAGGAAAGGTCTGCCGTAGACGGGACGTCAACAAGAATTTTATGGTATAAAATGGTCCCAGATAAATTCTATGAAAACTCACTATGTGTCGTGCTCATGGAAAATTCACCAAAATTTAAAACTTGAAAAAATCATGGTTAAGCTTATGGAATATGCTTTTGATGTTAAAAATACTGTGTAAAAGTGTAAAACAAACCCAAGAAAACAAATTTAAACAAATTGGGCTCATGTTTGTGGTTTTTACAGGCTAAAATGTGGTTTTTGGGCAAAGTCAGGCAAAACATTGGCTATTTTACCTATGGCTATATGTGATGCCGTATCTCAGGCAGTCTGGGACCAGATACAAGTGTACATACATTTTTGAAGTCTGTTAGGGTAAAAAGGAACTTCCTACCAAGTTCCACCTTCATAGCTGCTCTAAAACGAAAGTTAGGACTGGCGGGCATAAAGCCACCAACCCACCACCAGCCTGTCACTAATCCAGAAAAGCCCGGCTGGGATAGGGTTAAGTTGGCATACATGACATCTGGTACTCAGAGGTTAGAACTCATAGAGTGTTAGATGCCATTTATTGCTTTTTCATGCATGTGTGATGGTGTTCTACATATCTTTGAATGTGCAATTTCTTTGATAGAGGATTTGCCTCTTTTCTCTATAGGAGTTGCATCTTTAGTGGTTTTAGGAGGACAAGACTGTATATTTAAGGTTGCAAAATTTCCCATTGTGATAAGCTATTTCCGCGTAGAATACCCATGTGTATGACCGATAGTCATTTTTGACAATCTTTGAATCTGGTTAATATTTTGTAGGCAACGTGTCGCTTGACCGAAGATGACATGAAAAGAATGCACAGTGGTTTCGATGCTACGTACGAAGTAGGGGATTATATAAAAGGTGGAAAAATCTCATTTTTTTGCATTGTCTAGATATAGCATTTATAATCTTTGGCATGGCTATACTGCAGCACATGATACATTAGATTCGTTATTTTAGTGGCTTTGTGGCCCAGGGCATGACTTGCACTCTTACTATCAGGAATTGCCTCTGGAATTCTTCAGTTAGTAGCTGGTAGCCATCGTGTGACCAAAATAAAATCTGTCTTATTGGTTTCCATGTTAACAGTAGAGGGACAAATATGTCCCGACAGTCAATACAAGGAAAGCAAGGCAGTTCATGAACCTTGAAACCCAAGTTTTTGTTACCAAGAAAGTAGAACATACCAGCAAATGCATATAGAAACACTTTCGCGCCCCAGTGCCTTATTTAGACAACTTTAAATGTCACTGATGAAACGAAAAACGAATCAAAAGACAGATAAGTGCTGAAACAATGACCTATTACTCACAAATTAGCTCAGATGTTCCCTGAACCGCTGGTATGTACAGTATTGCTAAGCATACCACCGATGTCCCGCCAGGTATTTGAAGCAGTATAATTATCAAAATGGAGTGTTATTGAGTGCTGATAGGAGGTGGGACGTATATATCCCGTCGGCCCGCACAGGGTTTAATTAATTCTCCAAGAGACTGCTGGCATTTCTCCTACTGGGTATCCAACCGTTTGAACCACTAACAGACATGTAACTTTTCCTAACGTCAGCATTAGCCGAGACAAAAACTAAGTTGCTTCACTCTTTACTACTTTTGCCAGAAGGAGATACTCTTTCTTAGAACAACTAACTGATATGCTACAAACACTTAATTTTGAATATTGATGCACATTGCTTAACACTCACTTCAAACCTTATCTGGAACTGTGATGTGTAAAGTGAAATCCTCCATGGAGATCGGTCGTCCCACTACTTGAGTGGCCATTTTAGGTTCATGCAAGGACCGAGCTGCGTAGATGGGTTCTTGCGGAAAATTACTGCTGGGTGTAAAGGAATTCCTTTTTTATAAGCTGTGAATCTGGGGAAGAAAAATTATGTTATGGTATCAATTGTAGATTGAAAGTGATGAGATAATTATGGATAAAAAACGTGACAATCAGCATCACTCAAAGCAGGCTTTGCCTGGACATCGAGACATATGAGGTGTGTAGATGCGTGAGAATAACGTTAGCTGCGTATCGACTACAGTTTGGTTCTGCAAAGTAAACTGCTGGAATCCATCAGGGCGTATTTGCGCATCGAAATGGTAGCTTAGCTGCGGTGATATCGGAGAGGTCCTTAGGGCGGTGTAGGGTTTCGAATAGGCAGAATCAAGGAAGTTGTTGTTTTTATGATTATTTTATGCTGTTATACAGAAAGAGGAGAGGTTTATTCTGTGTTTAAAAAAATGTTGATAAAGCGAAAATATTGAGGTCGGCAGAAATATGCTGACCTCCAGAGAAACAAGGTCGGTAGTTAGGTCGGCATTGCCGAATGCCCACCTGAATTCCGAGGGCTGGCGTGGATATGGCCCTGGTTGTATATATGTATCTGCAGTTTTACCAGCTTTTTTGATAGTAAATTATCATGTCAGTGTTAATTGTATCCATAGGTGTGGTCATTCATGTTAACCATGGATTGCAAGAGGTTAACTTGTCTCTCGACGACAAGCATTTAACTGAAGCCAATATGCTGCATTATCCTCTTGTAAGTATATTTCTGTATATTGGACTGCCTGCCTCTGTTGTTTGTTTTTTTCATATCATCATCAAAGTACTTCATGTGGATTGTCTTTTGCTATGCCTGCTGACGAACGTAAACTCTATGGTGTATGCTCTATTGTGATGTATTCTTTAGTTATCCCTACTTACGCAATATTTCAGGGAAAGTTCAGTGATGAAGATGATGATGAATTAGCGAATTTTTGGTAAGTTCCTTGCGTTCTTTAGCCAATATGAGATACATCACGGGCATTATTAAAAAACGAAGTCAACTCTAAATCCTGATAATATTTTTTCGAGATTCATTTCTCTGCTCCTTAGGAAGGTTTAACATGGCTTACCTATGCTGTCAAATCCAGATATTTTTATCAAAACACTACAAAAAATGAGGGTTCAAGTGTATTGTTATGTCTCAATATAGATTTCAAGCTGATTTCAAGACCTTTTCTGCCTGAACTTGCCGTATGCATTGTCTCTCCAGGGCAATATGTTTCGTCGGAGTTTCGTCGCTCTCTACTCATGTGCGTTTTTACCCAGGATTTCTGGTTGTGTTTGTCATGGTGCATGTCATATTAGTATTGTTCTTAAACTTTTGTTGTTAGCATGGATGAGCAAGAAGAAGAAATTGTTGAACCTCATGCTTATATTGACGACCTTCATGTTTCTCAATCATTCCGTAATCCCAGTTGCATCCCCAATTATGCTGCAGATCTTGGCATTGATGTCAATCATAGCACTTTCTTGAGGAAAGGGTCGAGGTATACTGCACTGTTTATATTTTACTTGGGGTATTGCGTTTCTTTTTCTAATGCTGTTTGTGTGTATGGTTTACATGGCATGCTGCTATGATATGACTAGTTTCTCCTTGTTTTTTTTATAGTTGTCTTAAGGATTGATACTGTTAACCCTCGGAGAGCATTTGCTTCTTGAGCTTGTTATTTGCTTCAGACAGGTCTCTATATATGTTGTTTACATAGAGTCTGGCCCATTAGCACAATGCACCTGGTTGATATCCTTCAGACTAATACGGCCACCAGCTCCTCGTAAACAAAGAGAATAATTGGAAAACTGTTCATAATTCTTTGTAGAGTTCTAGGTCCCCCTAGGATTAATATTTTTCCATAAAACTAATTCCAGAAGAACCGGGGAAGATTTAGCTTCAAAAAAGTGTCAGCAATTTTCCTGATTTTTATCCGTTCTTGAGTTATAGGCTTGCATTCCAGAAACCCCTTATGTTTTGTTGAGCAGTTTGAAAATTTCAACTTAAATAGCCTAACACTTTTGATCAAGCCAAAAATGGAGAAAATGCCAAAATCGTTTTGTAGGCCTTGTCATGATCTTTTGAATGATGTCCCATTTGTGCAGAAAAACTTATATAACTGTAGGGGACTTAGAGCTCACAGAATATCAAGAATATCAGTTTTTTCCTCATCACATGCATTGATGGATTTTGCGGAATTGACTTTTGCGAATGGGGTAAGTTAGGATAAATGTTAGTGAACATGCAGGGCCTAAAATAGTGTCCATATTTGTGTGTCTTTTCTTTTTCTAAGATCCTTTTTTGTTTTTCTGAATTTTGATTGCTTTTGTGGAAGTAAGTTTTGCGAAAAGTACCCAAATTCATAAAAACTAATTCTGCAAAAGTCAATTACCTTGGGGTAGTGTTTAGAGGCTTCCAGATTCCCCATTCAGGCTATGTCTTTGTAAGTGGAAGGAGCGTCTTACTCCCTTTTCCAGCGCTCTTTTGGATGTCTGATCCTGTCAGTCTATAGCAACATAGTCTCCACTCCCAATACTGATTTATTAGCTCATTGCAATTGGGCCAGTAAGGAGAAGATGTTAGGCGATCATTGATGTAGTGCATTCGGATGACTGTTTAGCAAGTGACAGCAGCCCTCCGCTCTCAATTTTCACACCAGCATGTATCACAAAGTTACTTTGTCCTTGAATACCAATTCCAAACCAGTCTCCCCTATCTGGTATCTATGTTTGGAAACATTTAATATATTCATGCCTCCACAAAAGGTTGAATAAAATTCTGTTTTATTTTGCAGGTTTAAGTTATTTTATTACCCCATCTAAATGCCTTGCAAGAGGTTGCTCCTAAGTAATTGGGCTGTGACTGGTTTTTGTTTGGAATTCTGCAATAGTCATGTGTTGAATTTCCCTTCAGCTGACCAATGTAACTTCTTTGTTGCGTGTCTGTGCAGTGTATTAGATTTTTGAAAATGAGGTTTTCAAGTTTCGGAGAACATGTTGCCTTCATGCTATTTCATTAGGGCCTGCTCATGTACTACGGCTGTAGTTGAGTCAGCCAAATGTTGAAAGATAGTATGATGCAACTTCAGAAATATTTTACGTTATTCTCCAAGCTACGGGATGGTGAATTCTTCACTGCCCTAGTACATGATCTCTCACAGTTGTAGTGTTTTTATACAAACACCATGAAAGCTTTCCAGTCTGCCCAAGAAGTATGGCATACTCCACAAGAAATATCTATTTCAATGAATTGTGCAATTGTGTTGTTTATTGGTTTTGAAATTTTGGCTCAGGAAAATGAATTCTTCTCTTCTATCCTTTAGAAATCAAGTTTCAGATCATGAATTGGCTCCCGCGTTAAGAGATAAACAATCTTATAAATGGTCCATGAGCATGTGAGTAGAAACGTATGCGTTGGTGCCATCATTGTCTGTTATGAAATTTGTTTTTACTGACAGTAGTTTACTTTTGTGCTTTTAGCCATTTGTATAAGTGGGAAGGTGGTCGATTTTGAAACATTGATAATTTATCGAAAAACCAAATGCATCTTATTTGCTTCTTCAATGGTGTTTCTTGTAGAAAATTCCTTTTATTATAGTCATGTTACTATATTATAGTGAGCGTTCCTCTAGTTGTGTGTTGTTTGAAAATCCATTCTTCAGCTTTTGACCGCACATAATATTGCTGTGGATATATTGTTTTTTGTAGTGCCTTGTATATTTTGCATTCACATAAATGGGGAATTGAATATCTCAATTATATATAACTTTACGTGGAATTGACATGCATTGTACTGTATTATTGTACACTTCATCAGTTGTGTCCTACTGGATACAAAATCTGTTTTCTGATCCAGGGTGGAAGTCGGTGTGAAGCATTTTAAAGAGGGAAACCATACCGAAGCAAGGAAATGTTTTGATCAAGCTTTAACTTTTTATCCAAGGAATGTGGAAGCATACGTAGCTAGAGGAGCTTTGTAAGTGAAAGCTTTTTTTGTTGCAACCCTGTCACTCGACAATAGGATATTTGAGATGTCTTATCTGCTTGGCTAGTGGTACGTAGAGTGCAAGCCTTTTCTCC
>JAOBRC010235354.1:0-20329 GCA_027575255.1 Scolionema suvaense | reverse complement strand
GACTGGAGAGTTCTCTTCAATTCTTTGTCCTCCAGTTCACATTGTTGTGAAATGTCCCTGTCAACAAAAACATATGAGGTGTTCCTTGAATGGGAATCTTCACAGAGTTACAGAAATGCATTATCATATATTGGAGCAAAATAAGCAGTAATACTGAACACTGTCACAATTAAGAATTCTTAGAATCATACACAACACTGACTTCTACACAACGGTAATACATAAACTCCTGCACGCATGAACTAAGATGCAAACACACCACTAGCGATTGCAATCAAGGCATTGGTAAAGGGCACACTATCCCCTCCCCGCCCCCCGTCGAAAAATTTCTCCTGGCATGCGAGGCGCAACCATGCCGATTTTTATACTACTAAAATCCTTTTGGGCACCATTCCGTGCAAAAATCGCTATCCTATCATTTTTAGTATTGGAAAATGGGCCCATGTCTGAGGGGCACTCTTCAGCAATCTGCTTGACCGAGGGGTTTTTCGTCGACATCTCTCATTCTACAGCACCAATCATGTTCTGACTTGGCAGGAACATAGCTCCTGATGGCTCCAATGGGTCTGCGAAGTTTGATGACATTTTGATTAACAGGGGCTATTTTACAGACCCAAAAAGTCAGTAAAATTAGTAATTTTTTAACTTACAGACCGGTGTGTAAAATACCCCAGCCGTCCTTTATTTTCCCCAAATGTTGGAATACACGATAAACTTGGTTTCTCCATCTGCCTGCCAAGTTTCATTTGTATTGGGTATCAGGAAGTGTAAAAACGCCCTTAACCAACATGCCCTCCACTGACAGCCCTTATACCACACATGCATCTACAGTATACTAGTGTCTGGTACACCCGTTCCGCTCCCCTACACAGACAGCTGGACACCCAAATTTGACCAAAATTGGGATGCAATGTTGCATTGGACCTTCTTGGGGTGTACCAAAAAGCACCCCTACAACGGTAGCGGAAGAATCATTCTCGAGAGAGGTGTACTCTCCTTCACCCTTAGTACCCTAGTTTTTAGCGTTACCGATGCAGGCTTAAAATATCTAAATGTTGGTTCTTACTGATATGACAACTTTTCATTTTCATTAAACAGCAACATGACAGCCATCTGGTAAGTCGTACACGTCACAATGTATGGTTTTTTCAAATATGTCAACTTCACTTCACCTGTGTGAGAGAAACAAGGGAGTTATTACAAAGTCATCATGATAATAAATCTTACATAACTACACATAGTAAAAAATATTAATATATTTTCACCTGTCACCATCAACCGTTTTCATGCATATCAAATCAAAGACACTCCTTCATCTCAGATTTACCAATAATGTACAGAGAAAAGGTAATTATTTCACCAGCAATTATTGTTGGGCCCAATTATTGCTGTCCCAGTGACACATGAACTATGAACTCGAAAGTCCATACTACCAAGTCGCATAATTCGTGGACTTCAGCGAACCTAATTGAGGATCTTTGCGTTAAGCCAAAGAAAACAAAAATGACAAAAAACTGATGAAATGTTCTTGCCAAGAAAATAAAAATGACAAAAAATGGATGAAATGTTCTTGCCTTTGGCTTGTCTCGAAATATTTAGAAAGAAAACTGAATATAGCCATTATGGACATAAATCGCCACTCACAATCCAAACAAGTTATTCCAAGGATCAGACGCATGGGTCATAACTCAGGTTATGTTGCCCCTAAGGCTCACATAAAAAAATGACAAAAAGCAGATGAACTGTTTTTGACATTTGGAAAAAAACCCCCAAAAATAGCAATGTTTCCAGCCAACCGCGTTTGTGACAGACGATGGAGCTCATTTGATAAGAATCGTCTTTAACCCTACTTGGGCTGGGCTTCTTGAGGATGTATAAAGGCTAGGGGGTGGGGGCAGATCGCCCCCCCCTCTATATTTCCCAAACGGCACAAGGTATGGCCATGAAACTTGGAAGGTAAGTTGTTATTTATGTCAGCTCCCAAAAATGTCCCACTGACCCATCCTTCTATTGTCTTCATAAAGAGTGGTTTTTGTTTTGATAAAACAGGAATATATAGTGGAATTAGGAAAAACAGAAATGAATAATTAATGCAAATTGGAGCCATACTCTACAAACAATTAGTACAATTTCAAGGCAAAATTGACTGATTGACTGATTTTAAGGCGGGGACACTATTGACAATTTCCAATTGCCTTTAACAAAAGAACAACAGAACAATAGGACTTGACCCAAATTTTGAAATTTACACTTTACTCGATGTCTCGATAAATTTTATGAATTGTCAGCAAGAACCAGCACCTAAAAATAACTTTCCAAGATTTGACGGCAGAAAAACCACCAGGGGGGCTGATTTTAAAGAGTGTTAACCATATTTATGACCTGTGGTGCAGGTGACCGCATTGTGATATGCTGATGAAGGTACTGTCGTGTATGCAGTGTCTGATAGAACTTGCCATAGGACATTTAGCTATATCTCAAGTCAACATTGTTATTGGGGGAAGGGGGGCGGGTTAGAGGCGCTGAGAACGACAATTCCTGAAAGTGATGTGAGTGATATCATTTGTTCACTTTACTTTTTTCCGGGGTTGTAAGTAGGGTTAACAACAAATTCAACAACAGATGATGCTCTTCTCTCCGCACCAAGCTGCTGGGGAATTACTGAATCCCTACCCGTCTTAATCTCTAGGGATTTCATTCTAACCAGCCGGTGCGAGGAGCTGCTCAGGAATTACTGAATCCCTACCTGTCTCAATCTTGAGGGATTTCACTCTAACCAGCCGGAGCGAGGAGCTTCTGAGAAATTACTGAACCCCTACCCGTCTCAATCTGTAGGGATTTCACTGTAACTAGACGGAGTGAAGAGCTGCCGAGAAATTACTGAATCGCTATCCGTCTCGATCTGTAGGGATTCCACTCAAGAATGTAGAATGTTGAGCTTTAACATTCTTTTTTCACTGTAACCAGCCGGAGCGAGAAGCTGCTGAGAAATTACTGAATCCCTACCCGTGTCAATCTGTAGGAATTTCATTGTAACCAGCCGGAGCGAGGAGCTGCTGAGAAATCTCGCGCAAAACCAGCCGGAGCGAGAACCCTAAAGTTTCAGGTGGATATTGATTGGTCATTTCTCACAGGTATGAGAGCTATTGTAACCCTTGTCAAATGGGGTCCTCGGATACTATGTCAAATTTCGATAGACCAGTGGCAGTACCCGAAATCGTTGAATTTGGAGAGAAGAGCAGCATCTGACTTCAGCAATTTGACGAACCTCCTCATCAGTATTCGAATTCAAATTCAACGCCAGCACATAAACCGAAAATCTGATTTATAGGCACAATATTTCATTCACTTTCCACCAAAATGAAATCTTTAAAATAGATGTAAAAGTTACAGTTACAAAGATATGCCGAACTCCAACAAACCAATTTTGAAAAATTTTACTAATAAAAATTATCATGATAGGGTTCAATTTGAAATTTCCAGTCATTGCTGTACCGCCGCAGATGAGTCACTTCTTTTAATATTTTTTTTTACTTTCAAATATGTATCAACCATCCAATATCTGATACAAAGGACAATAGAAATTTATAGGCTTGCTAGCAGTCATCATGGTTTATATAATAATATTAAACGTAATACTTACAAAAATACATCCCACTCCTAGCTTATAATGTTCAACTTACCTGAATATTTACATTTAGCATGTCCCCAATCTTTTTCTCTAAAAATAAACATTCTCTATTCCTCGGTGGAACAATAATATTGAGGCTTCCATTTGCAAGAACAGTTGATACCAATCCAAGAACGAAGCATGCGTATAACCACCACATCACTTTGACGGATTTCAGAGACGACAACTTCTAAACACTCTCTACAAATGTGATCTACAGTTGCCCATAAACACACGCGCACTAACTGCTCCTATCTCTAAATATTGACAACTCGCTGCTCTGCAGCCAAGTATTCAAGACAGTACTTCCTCCTACTATCAAGTAGTTCTGCTACACGTATCTTGGCATGCACACAACGACGGATAATCAATTAAGTTATGAATAGCAACATCATGGCAACAGGGATGATACGATTAGGACTTTCTAATCAACTTGTGTAAACGGTATTTTGCAAAGAAAGCTATTGCGTTGGCATTTAAGTCTTGTATTGATATGGGTCATCGGCGTTTATAATCTCAGATTCATATCAACTTTTCAATGGACTAAGAGCTAGCTGAAGTCGACTTTCTACGTAGCGAAATTGCCGAGCATAACGAATAATTTTCATTTTTGGAGTAAATGCTTGCGGTAGTTGTATGAAACTATTTTGCGTGCCAGATTTACCAACATTTTGTATACTAAAAGTCGTCCTCTTCAGACCTACCGCAATATCATTGCTCAGAACCGATTTACAATGCGCACCATTTTAAAACGGTACAGAGTGTATGTACTGGTTCTCAATAACCCGTCCTGATTTAAAATGCGTGAGCACGTGCTGCGTTCACCAGCGTTCTTCTCGCTTTTTCTCGTATCAAAATATATCCCTTCACAGCAAGTCCTGATATCCTTTTCGGCTCTGTCAGACACGCCCTCAACAGGCAGAGATTTGGTCAAAATTGGAAGCTAAAGGAGGCATTTTAATCAACTTGCGTCTTTTTGGAGACATATATCTATATTTCTAGCCTCCTTTGGTTTCCACATCTTCTATCCTCTCCATCATTTAAATAAATACTCATGTCTAAAATAGTGTCACTCTCTTAGGGGCAGGCACGCTATACGACGGTCAATATATTTATGACCAACTTTTATTTACATAATATATTTGAATCAATTCATTCAGAAAGATACCTGGCCCGGCGACAAACTGTCCGGTGACCAGTTGAAAAATGAAACTATTTCGCAGCATGATGCAAGCAGCATTGGTGTTTAAAGACCCGTTGTACTCGTCAGCTCGTTGAATTTATGGTAGGTTTGGTAGGTGTCTAGTCTTTTGTTATAACATGCCGCATGCTCATCCTTTTCTATAGAGCTGTCAATCATAAACCGAAACAAACGCTAGCTTTACCTCGAATTCTGATGAATCACAGGTATCTGGCTGCCTCGCAGGCCAGGTGCAGAAACAGGTTACTATCTCATAAAGCAGGCACTCAGGCCGATAGTGTAGGTTTGTTTCGGTTTGACGGATACAATCAGTCTTTAAAGGAAAACTCCAAACCCGAAGCAGGTTTTCCCGGCTGTTGAAAATAACTGTGGTAATACCAAATATCAGCTGTAAACTTTATTTTTTGTCAGCATGACGAGTAATAAAATTTGAAGAATACGGTATAACATAAATAGCCCAACAAGATGCCCACTGTCGTTTATGTACTTTGCCGTATGGCGAGCAGCTGCGATCAGTTGGATGTTATGCATGTGTTTCCACGACAAGCTGCTAACATTCATTGCTATCGTTGAATTTCTCATGAGTGTTCATGATGGCATTTCAAATTTTGGCGAGAAATAGCTAGAAGAAGCAAGTACGTAATGGATGCCCAAAGTCAGGATGGCTCTGGCTGAGAGAGAAATGATAACCTTCAGCATTTCGCAGGAATGAGTATGTGTCATAGAAAATATAGAACTCATTGTTGATTCGAGCACTTGCGGAACGAATCTTTGAAATCAACTCCATCTCCAGATGGAACAAAATTTTGCCATAAGAACCCCTGGGGTACAATTAACCATATGGCTAACTGGCTTCCCAAAAAGGAAACCAAAACTATTGCTGGTAGTAAACGAATTTATTTACGTCACCCAATGTCGCCTGCAATTCTGCGTGGCAGTCATATAATCTTTATTTTAGTTTTAAAACACCTACAATTTGGACGTTTCGCTGACGCGATAATTGGTCTTAACATAAGACCATTTGCTATTGTCACCGTAACATCAATTTTATTGTGCCCCCTGACCATCCCTTAATACATTCCTTGATAACGATTTACGAAAAGGTCTATTGTCGGTGAACAGGCGGTTGGTGGCTCAGCTTCTGCAGAGCAGAATTCAAGTGCCGTATTTACTTTGGCAGAACATCTGTATCATTTCATATTCACATCGAATCATTTGCCTGAAATCTAGTTGAATGATTCCTACTAAATTAAACATTGTGCTATTAATCCAATTGAAAATAGCATGAATAAATACTGAGCCAAGAATCTTCACGTTGCAAGGCTTCTTGTTGATCATAGAATCACCGTTTTATTAAAAGTAGGTCACTAAGGTTTGGGTCGGAGTTTGTTCTAAAAATTTTTTTTATTATTTTGCATATCTGACGACTTCTGTGATATGAGCTTTATCGTATTCCTTGCACAAAAGTTGGTATCAAAGGCATGGATCAGATGGATCAAAGCAGGAGCTGACGTTGCACTAGACTAGAATTCGTCGTTTTCTTTCTCACTCTTTATGCTCTCCACTCAGCCACAACAAGAGCGCCGAGTCAGCGATATCAGTGAACACGATAATCCAGAGACAAAATGAGCAGCAATAACAGGCGTTCTCATAAAAATAAAGATTCCGGAAGTCACACTAACACATGCGATTCTGTACAGATGCCAATATTTTGTAGTCGTTTCCCACTTTTCTAGTCTGTCGCGTGAATTGCTGTGTCATGTTCTGAACGAAGAAAACGACTTGTCTAGTCTAACGTTCCCCGAAAATGTTCTCGTAAATATTCGCCCTATCGAATGTGAGCACACCCTCAGACCCGCTTTCCTCGTACTGTCATTCTTTTCAATTAGTCTCAGAATCAGCTGTAACCCGCTTGTATTCTGTATTGCAGCAAGAAACCATTACAGGACTATGAAGTGAAACTATATGCTATATTAAAAGCTCTTCCGTACTAGCACATTCGGAGTCGCCAGAATACGAATCACATAATCATAGGCCAATCAAGATCTGAACAAAGTTTCGTTATAGAGTGTACGTAAGGCATCAACATTTTTTGACGTAATGAACATGAATTTGTTTAATCAGAACACATACCCCCTCCCTCAGGGCTAGACTTTACCCTACTATCATTGCCAAAATACCTTCAGAAAATTAATTTTGCGAAGGCTTTTGGCAATGAATGTCAGAATTTTGTGTATCTGTATAGTGATTATTTTCATGCTCTATGCTTGTTCCTATGATTGTTCAAAGACTCACTTAGTGTTGCCAGATGACTGAACTTGCTGATGTATTTGAATATTTAGCGAAGGGGCTCGGTGTATACATAGAAACAAGTAAAGAATGCAAATGCATGCTCTGCAAGACTTACCGTAATGCTTCGATTAAACTTCCTCTTCTTTTAAACGCCCCCCCCCCTCGAATAAACGCTCCCCTTTTTCAGGAGATTTTTCAACAAACGCCTCCCTCGAATAAGAGATACACTAACTAACACATGTAAAACTACTACCACCACTGCATTATTGCTCCATTTTGGGAGCCTAAGTTTTTGTAAGTATATCGAAACATGAAAAAGATGATGTTTACGATGATATTTGCATGTAATCTAGTGCATATTTCATTGATATATAAAATTCATACGTAAAGAAAAAGAAGAATTACATGGAAATGTAATACACACCCCCTCTTTTAAACGCCCGCCTCGAATAGACGCCTCCCTAAAAAGTGCAAAAATTTAATTAATCGAAGCATTAGGGTAATCACTTTTAATTGTGTCTTTATTTTCTGGCTTGTGATAACTTGTTCATGGTGGTTTTCTTATGGCTGTCTTGTTTATTGTTCCTATCCTTTACATTAGATAATAGCAGTAGATCTGTATCTCACTTTTTTTGCGAAGAAAATATGCAGTAAACATGTTCATCATATGCTCTGAATCGACTTCAGACAAAGGATCAATAGAAATGTGGTTGGTTCACTTTCCACACCTCTGCGGTTAACTTCCACCACCTAATATATTTCGAGCGTGGCTTGACCTGTTGAACAGTATTACTGTTCTAGTGTGTAAGAATAGCAGAGATGCATTTTATTTGCTCTGAAACAGCAATATTTGCCTTTCATACCATGCACTGACTTGAATGACTTGGGCACCTGTCCTTTTCAATTTATTTGAAATTTCAAGACAATCTTGCGAAAATACGTTCGCCAAACTGATTTTAGAACCGTCCCTTATAAGGGCTTTTCCCTATGTGAGGTTTATCCTCATTTCCTACCGACAGCATAGTACCCTATGCAGCAGTGATTGAACCCACCGGTGCTTTCTTAACTCTGTCTACCCCTGGACATTTGCAGAAGCTCAAAACTCCGTGTGTGTGTGTGTGTGTGTGGGGGGGGGGGGGGTGCAATTCGTTGGAAGAACCAGTGAACATAAAACTTGGCAGAACTACGGATTAGTATTCAATGTACAAGTTAGAACCGTAAAATCGTGTAAAACTGCTACCAGCAGCCTATGACGTCTCATAAATGACGAAAAGATTGATTTTTAGCAAAAAACAATAAAGCAAACAAATTCGACTCTAAATTTTCCGGTGATGTGATTTATTTTATGTTTTGCTGGTCAAACGTTGTCGTTTTAGTATCATCACAAGATTAATTATGCCATAGCTGTAACACAGCGCAAATTTTACTTTTACAGTTCTTTTAAAATTTTTGTCTTTTTGCATATCCATTTTTGCCTCAATCACTTCCCAAAAATTGTTCACCACATTCAGGAAATTTGAGGAAAGATCACAAAACGATTGGACCTCCGACGAAAGGCGTTTTTGCACAATAGGCAAATAGCTGGTAGGGAGCTCATGGTCCCCAACCCCCTACCCCACCGAGGTAATTACAGTCTTGTGCAAAATACATTGCGAAATGCCAAAATATGGGGTTTGCCAGTGCCCACAAGTAAAAGACTAATGCCTTTAAAATAGACTAAAAACGATGAAATTCTAAAGAATTTTGCAAATGATTGTAGGGTTAAGGCGATTTTCAACGCAGCGAAATCTTTGCACGAAGCGAAATTTTAGTTTTCAATTTCCACGTCGTTCATTTTCACAAAAGACGCATTAGTCTGATTGATCCAATGTATCCATATGTGCAATTACATCGTATGACTACTTGGTGATAAATTTCGCTGCGAAAAACTACCAAGCTAATTTCAGTTGTTCGCAGCCAAAAATTGCAGTCGAGCAAACCACAGTAGGGAATTTCCCTTGCTACCTTTTACACTGTGCACGCTCTTTCCGAAAAATGTTCGCTTTGTGCGACAACTTTGACGTGAAAAATAGTGGTCCTAGTGCACCAATTCTTGGATCTATTCCCGGTCGCTGTAAAAACCTCTACGTTTTACGCAGGTTGCGCTTCTTGCATAACTTCAAAAGAGCCATATTATTAGATTCTAGCGAGTTTGATTCTACTTTTTGTAGACACATACACAACAACTAGATGTCCAACAGTCATTACCTCGTCCCGTGCTTTGTGCATTGGCGGATCTAGGGGAAAGCAACAGGAAGTCATGTTCCGTCCAATTTTCCAGTAGCATTCACCGATAGTAGATCACTGCTTTCTATTGTCGGGCTTGCATGCTCTCCTACGTTATTTTTACAAGTCTTGAAATGTCTGTTCATGGTACACCAGCGTCCTAAAGCGCACTTGGTTATACCCTTGGCCATAGAGCAATTTAATGGTCAAAAATGGGCAAATTCATTTGGTGATCAAACATTAAACGTTTTTACAACTGATTTTGTAATAAACGACACATTTTGTAGCAACTGACACATTTTGTAATAAAACGACACATTTTGTAATAAAAAAAACCTGAAACGTTTTGTAATAAAATCTCAACACATAATTTAATAAAAAATTTAAAACAATCAGAAACCAATATCAGTCTCTGACAAATGCGGGAAATTTGGCATTGACACAACTGATGGACAATACATTTATCGAGTGTTTTTGATTGTTTATTACATGATGTGTCGAAACGTAATTACAAAACGTGTCAGCTTTTAATTGCAAGATGTATCTGTATTACAAAACGTGTCAGCTTTTTTATCACAAAATGCCTCGTTTCTGTAGCGAATTGCCTCAGGTATTGCAGAATGCATCGAAGTTATTACAAAATGTGTCCGTTATTACAAAACATGTCGTTTATTACAAAATAATATGTAACAAACGCACAGGTGAGAACCTGGTAGATGAAAGAACACCTAAGCTGCTTCTCGCAACCAACAATCCCACTCTGAGGCGATAGATTGTTATACGAAGCTAGATATCGTTTCTCTAAATCCTTGGCTTTCTCACCCTGTCCATTCGATCTACAATCATTGCCAAAAAGCTTCGCCAAAATCAAGTTGGCGAAGATATTTTGGCAATGATTGTCTGAAAATTTCAAAACTTTGAGCAGGACAGGTGCCCAATGAAATCAGTGGTCCTTTGCCTGGCATTGATTCAGAGAGTATGATCAACATGATCTCTGCAGATTTTCTTTGCCTTAAAAAAAGAGTCTCTGGCCACATCTGTTGCTAAACAATAACCACTATCTGATTTAAAAGATAAAATCAAGGAATAGCCATCATCAAAAAGCAACTATGATCACAAACGATCACGTACAAACACACGAGTCAAGTCCCATGAAACAGTCAAACTGGATTTTTACTTCTTTCAGGCAGTAAGACCCCCCCCCCCCCCCCCCCTTACCCCATCCAACAGTTACGAAACATCCAAATACACCAGCAAGCAAGTTTAGTCATCTGGCAACACAGTACGAGTAGTTTTGGAAAGGATTGAAATTTAAGAAACAAGACTCTCTAATCATTTTTTTGTTTGTCGCACAGTTTTGCCTTTGCAGCAGACTGTAGTGTGTAGTGCCCCCTGTACCATCAGAGGTAATGTAACATGAAGGTAAAGCAAGTCCTACTATTCCATAATATTTTCATCGAGTAGAAGAACATCTGAAAAGGAAACGTTTCATGCCTATCTGTGTACCACGTCTCAAGGATGTAGCTATTTTACTTTTCTTGGCGACTAGGTAAATGCTTTATGGATGTTGGAAGCACTTCTTATGTAGCCACGCTTTTGGAAATGTGACTGTACTTCCGCCTTTAAAGCATGTGTTTTAAAAGTTGCAAGTGGAGTGTTATTGCCACAGTATCTCATCTTAGTTGTACAGAGATTCTCACATTTTCGAGTACGTCTGAATGTTGTTTTTCGTAAAGTTAGGATCCATATCTGTGTCATTATTTCGTTGCTTGTGCAGTCTCCTTCATTGAAAGAATTCTCGTACCCTGCATAGGAGAAGAGTGTGCTCCTCACTCCATAGCGTGTCCTTGTATTACTTACTTCGTACTTCGTGTACGGACCTCATGATATTAATCTTATTGCTTGCTAATATTCGCAGACCGTGTCACAACCAGAAAAATATGTGGAAGCCAAGCTTTGTTATACAGTAGTTTTAAGCCCATTTTCCAATGCTAGAATTTCGATTACTTTGTCATTTGGTAATTGCATGAACAATTGAGAAAACGTTACTTTGCTTGAATAAAATAGAAGTCAGGCAAAAGGATCAGCGTCATTAGTACATACTTCAATCTTGAACATAAATTTCCGAAATTCTTTAATGCGATCACATCCCCTCTCTCCTCAACCTCAGTGGTGTGTTGTGGACCTTGCAACTGCCTGTAACAGGACTGTCGGAAGGTGTGATGTATTTTGAACACTTTAATAGCACACCCCTAATACGGGGGGATGAGGGAGCGGGGTTTGTGGAGTGGAGTAGGGCTGGGTGGGTTAGAACTCTTGAAATCAATGGCCCAGTTTAAGTTATTATGTTCATATCAATTGCATGCATTAGTGTTACATCACTTCGCTCCCACAAATTTCATGACAATACGGAGAGACAAGAATATGAAGCGACAATCAAGAAATAATACAAATCTGGAACATTTTTGTCCAGGATTGTAGTCTTAATTTGGAAGCTGAAGTTTTAAGTTGATCAGCAAAATATCTGCTTCTTGCTGGTTCTCTTTTCATGTGCTATTTGGAAAACTCATCGCGAAGAGCTTAGAAAACACAAAGTGGTCTTTTCCCTTCGTGCCTAGGTATTATTCCACTGATTCTGCTAGATGCACTGTCGCATTGGGATGCAATTCTCTCTTGCTGACTTTCAGCTGTATCACTGACAGTATAGGGTACTTGATGTTTTTTGGTTTTTGCCAATTTTTCGTTGTTGATGCCTCGAATGGCAGAATTCGAATTTTATCAAAGCCTTGTCGACTTATTAGCGCGACCACAGAAAGTTTTCACAGGCAGCGTTTTCACCAACTTTTGGAGGTGGTACATTGGCTCAATAGCAGTAATGCCTTTCTCATGAGCCATTTTGTTATAGACTGCTTCTATTTTACTTGTTTCATCCACTAATCATATTTCTTATCAACTGCTTCTTTCATTGAACATCATACCAAAAGTATTTGTTCTGATTCATCCGGCTTAGAGGAACATTGTGTTCAATGATGTTCTTCTGGTCAATTGCAGGGTATTCTGGTAATAAAGCCTATTAAGATCGCAAGTCTTAGTAGTTTTTTTCGATTGACTTCATCAATCTTGAAGTGGTAACGCAACTGGTTATTGGTCCTCTTCAAAAAATGAAGATTTCCCTTTTTGATAGGATTGAACAAGCGTGTAATGCTATTGTCGCTCAACCTGTCGCGGAGTGAACTTTTGATACTGTTTCTGAACGATACATCTAAAAATGAAAAGGTTTTTTTACTGCTAAAAACAACCTGCTGAATGTCAGAAAGACTATTGACAAAAGTCCACTGTTGAAATCTGTTTGTCGTGCTAGGGATTGTCTTGCACTTGACTTTAGAGTGAGCTGCAAGTTTAACCCTATTTACACTAGGCCTGAAAACTTACGATTTACACTGGTAAGTAAAATTACTCCCCCTGACAATCAAAATTTCTGAACAAACCATGGCCAAAGTGTGAAAGTGGACACAAACCCGAAGAAACATGTGTAGTTTCAGAAAATGACGCAAGAGTCTGTAAAAAAAGTCCTGATTGTGTTGACATCAGCAATGATGTTCGCCTAGATCGAAATTTGGAAATTTTGCAAAATATATCTCAAAACGTCTCTGTACCATATAATCTGAACCACTTAAGGTTTTTTCTTCAAATTTATTTTAAATTACTCCTACTAAGTGCACATCAGCATAGCCCAATCAAGTTATTTTTGCCATGTTCGCAGTTTTTCCAAAGATTAGGTCAAAATTGGAGTAAAAACTGGTCCAGGTACCTGCTACTGATAAGATCGAAAAATTTCAAAATGATCCTTGCTTCATCTTACAGCCTATAAAGTTATATTAAAAGCCACCAAGTTTCAGCTCTTAACCTTTGCCGTTCAGGATATAACGTAAAACGTTTTTGCCAGGGGTACCCCACCAGTGTAAGTGGAGGGTCAATCTTTGGCACTGTCCAACATAGTCTATCTTTAGGACTTTTTTCTAAAGATATGTATTCAAGATCTTTTGTGCCTTGTTCCTGTACTGGCCCCTTAGCTTAAATAGGGTTTAAAAGATTGCTCTAGCATAATTAGGGTTGGCGGATGACCTTGGTTTAATCCAGGAAGTTAAAATAACATAAGTCAACTTCCTTGGTTTGATAGCTTGTGGTGGATTTTGACACTTTGAGTTGTGTACTACAAAGACGATGCACTGTGTAGTGACCTCTTTTATTATGTAAATTGAATTTATCCAGAGGCAAATTTCTGCACAAAAAATCTCAGGGTCGGGTACCTCCCACAAGGCGTTATGAAGTCATTATCATACTGCTGTAGAAACAATTTTTCATACTCAGGAAGCGTTTCCAGGGAAAACAAAAAACAGATATTGCTAGCACCTTGCCATTATGTAGAGCTTTAGGGAATAAATTTTAGAAAACTCACTTGTTCGACATATTTCGATATTTTTCAAGTATCAGACATCATTTTGATAACATCAGCAAAAATTGGGAGATTTTTTCAATAAAAAAACTATCTCAGATATGATTATTATACCATACGTTTTATTTGCAAAGTTTCGTAATCGCAGACTAAGCCATTACTAAGCCGTTCTGAAGCTATTGGGGGACGGCGATTGATGCCTCCTAACCCCGGGACCCTCCAAATGGACCCTGATGGATATAACCTTTATCAATTTTGTTTCACGACTGATATCTGTTCACCATGATCCAAGTCAAAGATTAATGCAAAGACCTGAAAAACATAAAATTTTCCTTTTTATTGTTCTGTCGGTGATACCCACAAGTTTTCGGTTAGCTGAACCTGCTTCAATGGCTGGTAGACGAAATCACATTTACACAATATTTCTTATTGCTTCTCACGCTGAACTTGGCAAATGAATCACTTATAGCAAGAACTAATCCCTTCAGCAAACCATTTGTTTTACAATTCAGCATAGTAGGACTTTGCAGGTCTGTTGATTGCTGTGAGATTTATGCCATGCCGAGTGCAATCGTTGCAGGGAAGCAATGAATCTTTTGCGTCTCAGAAGTCTGAAACATTAAATGCTGGTACTTTCCCAGTGTCATAACATGGTTTAGTACGCATTTGGCAAAACAAGTCAAAACATTTTTGAGGCATAGTACCTCAAAGTAGCACTTAGTAGCTAAGTAAGCAATTCTTTATCGAAAATCAATCTGCAGATTTGTCGACGGTGAAAGAATGACTCGCAATATTTCTTGCTTTTGTCAAGGATGCAAACTTAGATAGTGTGAGACGCTGGCTCATTATTCTAGGTTAGTTGCCATCGTAAATGCGTGCTTTCAGAATCTATTAATTATCATTAGCGCAATTAGTGCTGCTGTTGTGGTTTACTCAGAAACATTTTCAGAATCTATAATTTACGATATGTCATGGCGTCTGAATATACCCAGGGAAAGTAAGTGATGGTTGTAGAAAGTCATCCCTCACACACGCATGGTCAGTTTCAATATCTTGGCTGTCATTCGGACCCCCCAACCGGACAAACCTGTGACCTACAATCGTGGCCAAAACTATTGGCACAACTGCGAATTTGTGTATATTTCATAGTATAACTGACCGTGATAATGTATGCAGCACTTCTAGCGGCCGTTCCGTACGCTCTTTTTCCAAAATAGTTACAGGATATTTTCTCTGTTCTTTCTTGTCACATTTTTTTTTCAAAATTCAGACAGTCGTGGCCAAATCTATTGGCACAAGTGTGTCTGTATATCCGTTTCGTACTCTTGGTACTACAATTAAATGTCGTCATGTATAGAGCACTGTTTCCAGCCTTTTTTGTGCCCCTTCCCCCAAAGCAATGTTGATCGTGGTAGTAACTATGTTCGGCATGACAGCTTATGCATGTGCATCCTTGATGGGTATGCCATATACTGTTGCATAGTGTGCTAACCTCTGGCAACTTTGTTTTGAGGGAGGGGGGGCATGAATTACATCGAAGTTGAACAATGACACCATTCACAGCGCATTCTAACGATTATGAACAGTACAATTGGGAACCTTTTGATACTTTGGGTGAGTCTAATGGAAGAAATGCAACGTAGCAGTTACTACCCATAGCAAAAGATACTTTTCGGTACTATACGGCATGTCTGTGGGGCTATGCTAGACACCACGTTAAGTACTGGTAAGTACCGAAATATAGCGTTTACCAAACTTACCGGTACCTTCGCGGCACTATGCTGGAGATCATGCCTGGTACCGCAAAGAACCAAAATGTACCGTTGCAAGGGAAACATTTCGTTACTTGCTACATCATATCACCTTTCATCGATTTCATGTAGTATATATATACTACATAAGCGACAGTTGATGCACTGCTCCTGTGTTTTCGATTGGACCAGCAAATTGGCTTTGGTTCCAGCTGATTCGAGCTCAATTATGTATTACCGGTCTACAATTACTAAGGTCAAAAATGAAATTTAAATAAACGATAGAGGGCAGTAAAACATGACCTTGGGTTTTTACTTCACGGTGAAAGCTTCTGTACTTTTTAAGATATCCTGTCACAAAGTCCAGCAGCTACCATCTTGATTTTTTTATGATGTCATACGGGTACGTTGCTAAGCAACTATGCTTGTTTTTATAAATGGACCTATTACATATTATCAGGCTTTGCCAATAAATGTAAGAGTGACTCCTTCACTCTAAGTATATTTTGTATAAGTATATTTAACTCTAAGTATATTTTGGTAACAAAGTTTGGATAACTTCAGTGGTACCCACATGACATCATGCATAATTAGTGGCAAGATGGTAGCTATTCAACTTTAGATCTCAATATCTCCAAAACTACAGAGTTGTCATGAAAAAAAACTGTATGTCATATTTAAAGGAGCTCTACTATTCAATAAAATTTCATTTTTGACTTTAGTTCCCCTACGACGTCGCTATTCTCTCTTGCGGAAAATCATGAGACCGACCGGCTAGGCCGCCATCTTGAATGCAACCAAATGCAACAAGGCTTCGGACGGCATTGCCTCTCTGTGGGAAAGCGACAGTAGCCTTTGAAGTGCAATGAATATTATCGGTTTCACCAAACTTCAGCCAAATTACAATCGCAGACATGTAAGACCGATAATATTGGTATTCATTGCAGACTGTTTCGTGATTAATGGTTTTGGCTTTCCAAGTACAATTTCTAAAACCATAGTTGACTTTGTGCCAATCACGATCAAATCCTCTTCCGTCCGTAGAGCTGCCCCATCTCAAAACTGGTAGCCGTAGCTGTGGATTTAGACTAGGATATAGTCCATTTCATCAGATCATAGGTGATCAGATGTACATTATTGCGAAGTCAGTTTGAGATGTAAGAACATTCGTGCTAACCAATATCCCCAAAGAACGTTTTATATCGTGTTGTTAAGTTTCTTATTAGCAACCACAGAATGCATCAAAGCGTGACAGCATTTGTTTCTTCGTTTTCGAGAAAAGCAACTAAGCTAGTCTACAGCAGGTTGCTGAGGATGTGACGCAGCTGCCGAAAGGAACAATCTTCGACAGCTAGTGCATGCTAGTGGATATAGTTCCCCAGTTAAACGAGAAAACTTGAAAATTGATTGGAATGATATGATTGAAATGATATCTCACTGAATTCAGCGGAGATTCATGATATGACTGAGAAGTCGTCTTCAATGGTCTCGGAAAATAAAATGTATATCTATCTTCACATCTGTTCACAACTCGTGTGTTTAACATGTGAAAACTACTACTTCTGCATGTAATATGCATTTGTGAAATGCAATCGATAACAGGCTTTGCATCGCAAACAGTCTTGTAATGAGGCAAGTTCGGTCGACTTTCGAATACGCCCTTTATAAAACGCTTTGCAATTGGATGTGCTCCAAATGAAATGTTTCTTTCAAGCCGTAGTGCTGCAGATAGGCAACTTCTAGCTATATTAATACACTATATGACTTTTCATCGCCATACATCTTAGCTAAGAAATTCAAACCATGCACGTAGGATGCCAGATATGGATTAAGATCATTAGAATGACAGAAAGGAATCCACTTATGATGGTCAGCTGTGTACTGCTCTTTCGTGCTCCCACGCCATGACGAATCAATCATGTTTTTTTGTAGCTGCAACCACGGACAAAATATTTGGCCGCAATATCAGAATACTTGTACATTGACATTAAACTGACTACCTTGCCATTCTGACTCCCCTCCCCCTCTAAAAAATGATGCTTTCATAGCAGTATCTGCTGCACACAGTCGGCAAGCCAAAAAGATATGTTCACATCATTGTTGTGGGGAGGGGGGAATAATTTGATTTTGGTTGATTTCGAACCAAGTGCCAATATATTTTTGTCCGAGATTGTGTTCCAACACTTTTGCAGCATGGCTTTGAAACAAGAAATATATGCAGTGCCAAAGTTATTTTACTACTAGGCAATAATTATATGAGAATAGAAAACATGAAAAAATATGCATGATGGCAAAGTCAGTCCTGGGTAAACAAGAGGCACGACAAGAGCAATGGGATTGTCTTGAACAGCTACATTCTCCACCTACAAAACAAAACATTTCTTTCAAGCTACAAAAACTCGCATTCCATGAATAACTAAAGTAAGACTTCTGCAGCACAATTGTACAACATCGTAAACATCACCAAAGCCAGAATCAACGTGTTTCCATTTGCATAAGACAACACTATTCACATGTGGCTACAACTGCCCATAATCATATAAGACTGTAAGACATCTGCCAAGCAACGACAACGTGCTCCAAAGAGTAAAAGAAGAACAAGCGAAAAATATATGGTTCATACACGAACACATCGGCAGGCAGACTACCCTGCCTCATACCTTGTGTCTGTGTCATATAACGCAAGATATCGAAGCAATATCACGGTATGTTTTTGTCCTCTTCATAGTGCTAGAATTACAATCCGTAAGCTATAGCGACCTACCTTATCGGGCGAAACTTTGTCAGGCGAAAGTGACGAATTTTTGGCTCGGTGACGAAAAATTTCGCCCATCGTTAATATTGCACATAAAACAGGTGTTCTTGGTTTTCAAGTATTCTTAGGCAGTCCGAATGGTTTTAGAACAAGTTCACACATGGATGTATGGGGTTTATACATCCATGGTTCACAGAAGCAAGTAGAAGATATATGGATCATAGCACCCTGTACCAGCCAGTCTTGTGCAGTAACTTGTTCACTTTTCCGCAGGGGCGATGTGTGCAGGTTGTAACTATATTTGAAAAGTACTTGTAGTAAGGTACTCACATGTGCAATATCAAGTCTCTATCTTTCCTACATCAGAAGTAAGGTAGGCACCCCCTCCCCCGCCCCGTATAAAATAGGTTGGCGTAGAGCCCATATAAAAGAGGGTTAACACTATTCGCCAGATGTAGCTCCGGCAAGACTTGGTCACCTCAAGGGAGACAAGCGTATATGTGAGGATTTAGTTCCATTGACTTTCATGACGCACAAGGACGCATGAGAGCTTGAAGAAAACTGCTGAAAAACGCGCCGTTTGTTACTAGACATATCACGATTTCCTTGAATAGCGTTTTTAAGAAATAAGTGCAGTGGGAGAAAGTGACAAATTTTTGGGGTCATGACGAAAAATTCGCCCGACGAAAAATTTCGCCCAACAAAGTTTCGCCCGATAAGGTATTCAGGTTTGATAACTTAATACTGTAGTTTAATACTTGAAGGCATTTGCTGTTCAGGTTTTGTAGCAAGTTATTGCATTTTACTGCTTTATACCTTAGCTACCCTTAAATGCACCAACCCTGCCTTAGGCTTAACTCATCCAATTTCAGCCAGTCCCTCAGTTCAGCCAAGTTAGGCATGCCAGACCATAGATAGCTAGTGAGGTAGCTATGTATTCATCCACTGTCTTCTTTTATCTAATCGGGGAATTCACTGGATATTTGATTTTATGTAGCTACCTACTTATATCTACCTATAATATCTACAATGAAAAACAAAAAAAGCAGTCTCTGGCTACGTCCGTGGCTCAGTATTTTCAATTCTTTCTACTGCTACTAGCATAATAAAACCAAAAAATCAAGGACTGTAGAAAGATCCATGCATATGAAGCTGTCATGGTCACAAGCAACATGGAAGGTTACCAAACACCACATAGTGGTTCGATGTCGATTTCGAATTGTTCCCTCCTTCCCCCTATATTTACAGATCAATATTTGGCTGTCTTTTAATATGTCCGACGGTGGGTGCCCACCGTTAAAAACCAAGAAGATAGATAGTTATTTCATTCTTTTATTATTCCCGACAGTGGGTGCCCACCGTTAAGAATTATTAAGAAGAAAGTTCAATACCTATATCTTTCAATATTTCCGAAAGTGGGGCCCAACGTTCAAAAATTAAGAGGAAAGATCAATACTCATACCCTTAAACATTTATAACGGTGAGCACCCACAGCGCACTAGCACAATGGCAAAAGATTTGCGCCTCTGACCCTAATAGCATTTGCTATTCTGACGTTGGCACTGTGGCATTGTCCGTCAGTTCTACACAAAGTATATAATATAACTGCTGAAAAGCATTTCCTCAAAAAATCTACTGACGAACTGAGTACCAATAAGTAACAAAGTAGTACCTTGACTAGCACCTGATTCCCTGTTCCTGACTTTTGATGATGGCATCCATTCGCTTTAGCGTTGACTCTATTGTTCAATCAATTATACACAGCAAGAATTACAACAAAGTTCTCTTACAACACTCATCAAATTCATGACGACTCTCCTGTTTGATCTTGTTTTGCATGCATCTCTGTTCAACTTTTCCCTGCAAAAGGTGGAAAGTGTTCTCTATCGGATTACAGTCTGGGGATTGAGCAGGGATGGGAAACGTCCATGCCTTTGCT
>JAOBRC010235243.1:0-14519 GCA_027575255.1 Scolionema suvaense | reverse complement strand
ATAGACCAAAATACGGCATGTGCCGCCCACCAGGGTAGTAAATTTTCCTCCATTTCCCTAAAACAGGGTTATCAAGAAGACGTTCTGCATTAACTGGATCCTCCGACAAAAAAGGAAGTTAGCCTGAAAAAACTTACCATGCTATGAAAACGTCGAAAACACAGAAGATTCCGAAGATTCCGTCAAAAAGCCAATGTATGTCTATAAAAACACAATTTATAGCCAAGCTTCTGCACTTTCCCTCTCCATTGGGAAGGAAGCTTCGCTGAATGTGTGATGCAAATACGTTAACTGGTCACGTGATAGTTACGAAGATCGAAGGTGGTCACCGTGGCAAACAGAGCTGCGAATAATACCTAACTATAGCGAAGCATGAACGCCTGCAATGCAATGCATCTTCACCTATTTCTGACAATTATGAGAGTTGTACCATACTTCAACTGTAGTAGCAGTACGACGTCGATAGCCAGCTGCATCTCGTTTCGTATATAGACTATCGCACAATCCCTCTGCATTCAATGCTATTGCATTCACCACACCGTAACTCTCAACTGACTTATATGCAACTGCAGTCTGCTTGATTATACACTCAAATGGGCAAAAGAAGCGAGTAGAAGTTACAATTTTGTGGGCTACGAGTCAAATCTATTTCGGGCACTGATATGAACTAATTGATGCAAGTTTGTACGTTAAATGGCAAGATAGGTACTTCGCGCCGGTTATCTGCCTACGTCTACGCAAAATTTGACTGAGCTCATGTGCAGCTGACCTGGATATCCCCCATCATACAAAACAATAACTAAAACTTGGTTGGTGTATTAGTCATTTCCAGTTCGATTTCAGGCGTGCAAAAACAAAAAGAACGGCATAAGAGAAATTACTGATTGGCTGAATCGCGTGCGAGGGAATGATCTCTGTAGTTTCCCTCCAACCCAACTCATGTGCTTGCTCAGTTGAACCAACTTCCTTGGTTGAACTGTGTAGGTCATGGTCATCGATGAAGAATAGTGGTGAAAGAAAGTTTGTAGGAAAGGACATTGTGAATTATTTTGTTGCTTTTTAGGGGAGCAACAAGCTAGCGATTCTTTTACGCCGACCGTTGGGCCGCCAACTACGGAAAACAATAATACCAATTTATATACGTAAACGCATAAATAAGCTTTCGTAATGCCGCCCGCCCTTGCCGTCCCGCCTTTGTTTTGTATGTTGATATTTAATTTGGTCTCAAGTAACCTAAACATTCAAGGCCCTTATAGAAAAAAGTGAGAACAGTCTCCATCTCCGCTTTTTACATTCTTTAAGATAAAGTTATGTTGATTTTTTGTCGGAGGATCCCTTAAAATCAGGCTGCCATGGGACATAAAGTGTCGATAAATTTTGACTGGAAGTGCATTTTCCGACGATCTGGAGGACAAAAACCCCCAAATTTTCCCTTCGGCGCCCACCATGGGGGCGCCTCCGGCTGTTCCTCCAACGGTATCTACGCACGCCACACATAAGGATGTGACCTTGCCAGACGTTTCCTTAAACCAGGGGCATGTCCTCAAATTGTGGGCGCCACATGCCGACAAAACCATACCCCATTATCTCCCTCGGCCTCCCAGCATTCAAAGTCGATTTAAAAACGTATCTTTTTTTCAGTTACGGGGAGGTGCGAGTTGGAGGAGGGGAGAATTGTGTTTTGCCTGCCATGTCTCGTGTTTCTGATTACCACTTGTCAACGTAAGTAAAAATTTTGAAAATTCAGAGCCATATATACCGAAATTAGTTCCCCAAAAATTAGTTTCCTTGAAAAGTAAGGTCACTGAAAAGTATCTATGGTTTGTTCTAAACGTATGCCATCACGAAACTTCTAACTTAGAAGTTCCCTGATACCATTCCCTTTTTTATGTTTGCAAAAATGCAACACAGTATAAGGCCAAGGTTTCATTGCTATTTTTCAGTAGCCAAGCCCTAACGTCTTCTGTATGCCATCTGCAATAGATTCCTCAGGGCAGAACCGTAAAGTCAGGTGTAAGTGTGGAGCGTGGCGGAGAATGCTGAGTATCTGGGATAATTTTTCCGGAGCTTTGATCAGAATCACCTTCGCATGGATCCAAGCTTCTTAGAACTCTAGAAAACATTCCTCTCATGCTTCTGAACTATGGAAGAGCAATTGCGTCAGCTACAATAGCAATTCGCTCTTGATGAGCAACAGAGAGAGTGGCCCTACTTGTTCAATGGCAGTCATCTGAGCCTTCATAATCCACTTCGGTGGTTGCATATTGAACAGAAATGTATATCATAGGAAATATAATTCCTCCAACGTTTCATGTGCTTAGAACCAAATTCATTCTTTCTGGAACAAGTGGGTCCTGAATATGCAGAAAAAAGTGAATCTCGCATTGGAACAAGTCTGTCTTTGGTTAAGAGGCAAAGTCTTCCGCTCTTCTAATTATACTAAAAGTGGAAACAAAAGCATCAGAACGTCCATGTCAGCACATTCCCAGAAAGGACGCAGAAAAATATTGACCAGTCAGCGTTCTGCAGAATACTTCCTCTGCTGAGGAAAAGTAGGTTACTATTTATGGTCGGTAAAGCTTTCATTTGAAATCAGCGTATTGTTCTAATGAATCAAAGCCTTATTAATGCGATAACAGACTCTAATATAATTAGGACTTCTTAGTTTTTAGTGGGACTATTATGGAGTAGATATCCTATAAATAAAATATTCTCCCGTCATTCAGAGTAGATCAGTGAAGGCAGAAGTCTGAAGACATTCGTGCTGCTCCAACTTTACAATGAAGACTTTTGTATTGCTAGCGTTTCTATGTTTGCTTTGCGCAGCCATTGATGGTAAGCTTGATGCTGTAATTCAGTGTTTTATTATCTCTGTTTGCTCTACAAATTTTCTGGCTTCTTTACAGATTAAACAGAGAAGTTTTGCCTAAGTTTGGCAGATGGAATCCTTTCTTCTGTTCGATGAAGTCGATGAATTAGGGTACTAGACTGCCTTCTTAAGTTTTCTCTCGTTACGTTTTGCTGAAATTTCAAACATATTTGAAATGCGCCAGAGTAGACTCAATTGCAAGCACATCAATTGTTTTTCAAAATGCACCATTGACCAGACCTCTCTATTGATAAATTGAGTCAAGGTATTTGAGGACAACCTAATCTGTAAAATTAAAATTCTGAGCATTGGTAAAATTAAATCAAGCTTTATTAAAGAGGCACTGAGACCTGCATCCTTAAGTAATTATCAAGAACATTAAATCTGTCAAAAATATGCCCTCAAAGGTACATCAAAACTATATGTATTTCATTTCATTTCATTGCATGATACAAAGGAATATGTTTCAGATTTAATTTTAATAGCTTGTATGTAATACTAAAATGTAATGTAATGTATAAATGTAGTGTATGGTGGGCGAACGTTGCCACATAGAAAAAACTTTCAAATTAGAAAAAAGTAATTAAAAAAAAAATAAAGTCAAATTAAAAACAAAGCAAAGGAAAAATTAAATTGAATTTAAAAGTATTATCAAATTGATTACTAAAATTCGTAAATGCTAATTGGTTTCAAAGTATTTTCAAATAGAAATAAATTAAGATCAAAAGCAAAATCTCTCCGCCCCGTGGCCGAACGTTGCCACAGCCAGTCAAACCTTATAGCATGGCCGAACGTTGCCGCATTATCCCATAATGTGTTGCAGCATGACTGGGACGAGTGCAAAATTGGACGACTACTGGAAACTGTTCTGCTCTGTAGCTAAATAGCAGATGACAGAAAGGGTTAAAGGAGTAGAGCGCTCAATATGCTTAGCATCCTTGGATAATCTTTTTCGTTCTTTTTTGATCGTTGTGTGAAGGATACTCTTCATCACATGTGCAAATTCCACGTGAAAAGGGCATACCATCAACTGGATATTATATAAAAGGTTTATTTGTTTAGATAAGCATAAAAACCTGGCCCTAACCCAAAATCTACATGGTCTAGTTTAGCGGTTGCTGTAGCAACTTCGAGAAATCACATAATATACTTCATTGGATCAAACGCGATCTATACAGACCTGATTCTGCAGCGAGATGCTCCATATCGAAGAGTGTATGTCATAGCAATCAGCTGCCGCTAAAGACCATTTACAATAGATGTACTTGAGACACGCAAGATGTTGCCTTTCACCAGCTGTCATCTGACTTGTACAACGTGGCATCATGGCACCAGTCAAATGCACCAATTAAGGCGGGGATACAATATAAATATCAGCAACAGCTAAACTAGAGCCTCAAAATGGCCGTGCCCTAATTTTTTTTTTGCAGGTGGATCAATTAAAAAATACCTGTTGGTTCTTCATTAGCAGAAAACAGGAAAATGTTAGCGCCACCTCGCTGCTTAATGGATACCTACTTCGTGCCAAAAATGGCTTCAGCTGTTTTGACTAACGTTTGGTTCTGCAAGCAAAAAATGAAAAATGTCCATTTTGAGTTTTGGTAAAAAAATAGCCTTTGTCCAATATATTTTGTCCAAGATTGTAGTGGAAACATCGCGTACAAACTAACTATACTTCTTTTCTTTTTGTTATTTGTCAAAATATTGAACGATTTAAGAACAGTCCGTGGCTGAGCTTCATCACAAAATGTTGAGAACAGCCACACTATTTTATTGTAAAGATCATCAAATTTTGAGATAAAGCCAAGACTTTATCAAGATGCAGTTAAGTATCAATAGCTTTTTGTTTTGATAGATCATCACTTTACAAAGAAATCAGTTCTTATATTACAGTTGGCCACACTTCAATTCAGTACTATCTTGAGACAAAAGAACAAATTAAGAACAATTGAGGCTGAAAATTGGACAAAAATTAAGATTAACGAGCCTCAGCCCTAATTTTCTGGTTCTTATAAAAAAAGGGATGTATTTGAGCATTGCACCGTGTTTGGTAGCGTCACTCACAGTAAAAAGAACTAGCTGAATGTCAGCGCCGGCAATTAGAATATAAAGATGTTCAGCAGAGAATCATGTTTTAATTTGAGCAGTATGCACAGCCGGGTCTGCCGTTCAGCCGCTTCCATGAACTAAGCTTTATCTACATAATCAATTGGCCAGACGGTTATAACAAATTGCTCGAGTTTATCTGTTTAGTCAATAAACCATAAGGCTTTGCCAATAAATTCCTACAGCGGGCCATGTCTCGCACATATTCAACACAATAGCTTGCGTGAAATACACCATATATGGTTTAGCATCGAGCTGCTTGGATAAGAGAACAATAAATTGTGCAGTCAAGCGTGACGCTACCTGTGCGAGACATGGAACTAGGCCGCACACCGCACGTTGTATGCTATCGGTCTTATCTGTTATTGGTTTAGTAGATCTCCCTAAACGAGTGCCAGAGTGAAATGTGTCTGCTCAGAATCAGAGCGATTCCAATGGCCTAGCATTGCAGGCTAATTATGAGCTGTAAACGGTAAGAATCTCCAGTATAAATATCCTGAGTGATTGCATTGCAGCAACGACACATTGATTTCAGAGAGGTTACAGTCACGATATGCACCATTGTCTTCAGTGTTTTCATTCTACTATTGTAGGAAGAAGAGCAAATGATAAACCAACCGACGATGACCCAACTGATCTGCTGCTAAACAACTTCATGGAAGACATCGTTAGTGGTACGGAACACCTGATTGTTTTTTCTTAGCACTAGGTCCCTCCAAATAATCGCCTGTGAAAAGTACGACGTACTTTGTCTTTATTTGTACATTATGTTTAGGTGGCATGATACTTCCAAATTGAGATTTACAGGATAAATTTTGGTGGATTAAATGAAA
Organism: Scolionema suvaense; assembly: GCA_027575255.1. Lineage (NCBI taxonomy): Eukaryota > Metazoa > Cnidaria > Hydrozoa > Limnomedusae > Olindiidae > Scolionema > Scolionema suvaense. Next base: position 8,711 of record JAOBRC010235243.1, on the reverse strand, counting down.
CTTGTGTTGATATACGGGGAAATGTTTACTGATCTAATCTTGACAGGAACTGTGATACTGTTTCCTTTAAAGCATCACCAGAAATGCTTTGGGGTCATCCACAAGTACAAATCTCTTACAAAAATCTCCACAAGTACCAATTTTCGCGCCCAACACTTTTTACGAATAAGTTTGTTTGCAATGCCTGATGCAAGCTGTTTGACGTTTTTCGATAAAGGCGCTCTGAGTGTAGTAGCTACACAACTCCCAGAATTTAATATACGGCACTACATATAGAGGAAGAACTTAGCAATTTCTGCTCCGAACAAATTTCTTCATGCGAAGGAAAGTGTAATAATTTGTCAAGATATAAAAGGGTATGGTAGAGGAGAGCTACATTGATCAAAGTAAACTTTTTCTGAATTACAATTGTTGATAAAAAGCAGCTAACTTACATTGCATTACGTTAGCATACACTAAATTCTGCTTGTGCAGCAGGCAATGAATTGTGCACTTCGATAGCAGCATCAAACTCCTTTATTTATCCCGTTTCGTGAAATACACTAAATTTTTGTTGGCACATTCATGATTGCAATCTCGTTGAGAAGCAAATAGATAAAAATGAAGTAATATCGGCTCAACCTTAATTATGCTTAATATTTGTTGTTGCTTTAGGATACATTTACGCCGATGATATCTTAAATTTTTTGAAGATTCGAATTTCTGCGTAAGACAGTGCAAGAGCAAAGGTTTAGTATCTCACCATATACAAACCATGATGAAAGAGTAGCATGGAAACATATTATGTAGCAGAAAAATTGGAACAAAATATTTCTATTGCAAATATTTAACTTTTTGCCAGCAATAACTTTTTAATTGACGTTGAAATTCATTTTCAGCCTAACCATTTTCCTAACTTTTTTTTTTTACAAAATCTGGGCCTCAATTTATTCATATAGGCTTTGAGCTAAATAAAAGGGCATGCATAAATATTTTTTTATCAAATAACCAGAAAGTAACACATGTGTTTGTACGTATGACCTTCTTGATATAATATCGCCATTAGATAAGGAACAAGTGTCATCGTTATCGTCTTTTCTGCTTTGTAGAGGATGCTCTTCATCTTGGAGGCAGAAAGGCAAGGCGACGTCGAAGGAGGCGATGGTATTGAAGCGAAGCGGATTCCGCCAGTGCAGACGACAATTTTTGCCGTAAACTTATGAGGCACAGCGTTTGAAGAATTGGTCTGTGATCTGGATGTTTTGCAAACTCATTCAGAGATCCACTAATTGCCTTTATCCTTCTGTAAAACAGCTTGTCATGCCATATGATAGATAATTGTTTTCTTCTAATTGGTTTTGTAGTGTCCTAGTTTAACAATTTTCTCAGTATTAGATAAAATCAGAAACTTCCTCATAACATGTACATGTATATGCATTTTAACTCTGATCGTTTCAATTTTGTTGCACGCGAACGAAATCTTTCAATACCGTTAGTATCACCATCACCTCACCATTGACTTTGCCTTGAAGTACGCTCCTTGTTTAGCCAGATTGAATAATTCAAGTGCATACCATTAGAATAGTAACGGAGCCTTTCCTTTACTAGAATTCTCTATTTTCTTAACGGTTTTCACTGTAAGTTACATCATTTTTTTGCTTGCTAACACATCTGAAATACTCTCCGTTGTATTGATACAATTCATTCTCCAAGTATGTCTGCAAAAAGCAAATAACAACAAAAAACAGTCAAAAAAAAAAAAAAAAAAAAAATACGGGATGTTTCTCATTTCTAATGTTGGGTTTCTTTGAACTTTTTGATTTTATTTTGAGAAATAGCCTTTTTCAGAATCAAAATGGCAGTTATGTTTTCAGAGATGATAGTAGCTTGTTCACACTGGTGCGTCCCTTCGTTCATTTTTTCAATTTTATCTGTAAATTGCATTGAATCTCTTACTAGCCTTATTATTCATACCGATCCCTGGAGATTGTAATTTGGACAATCCCATGGCTCCTTACAGGCGAATCAAACATGTCACAGAGTGTTTACAGCCGCCTAAAACGAGATCAGGCACGTTTTGATTTTCAAGATTATCAAACCAGGGTCCAGAAAAAAGATGCTGGGGTTTTAAATTAAAAAAATCCATTTTGCAAACCAACAAGCGCAGGTTAACTTAGCAAGAGGAAGCAAGTGGTTGGTTGGACTTCCATTCGAGGGTTTTATTTGTCTAATTAGGAAATCGGTGCGACATATCCGCCCTAAACAATAGGGCTCTGGAATGGCTCAGTGGTAGCGCGGTCGTCTTGTGCACACAAGATCGAGGGTTCGAATCCCGCCGGCTGCTACTGGTAAGCGCGAAATCCCTAAAGGCTAAGACGGGTAGGGGCTCAGTAAAACCTAGCACTGAGTGATAGTGAAGCGATGAGCAGAGAACAAATCTACAAAAGATGTCACTTAAAATTGTTTTGATGCTCACCGCATCATCTCCAGAGAGGCACTAAAAATGTTGCACTGAACTATTTACATGAAAGGAGTACTCAGATAAACGTACTTGATGTAGACAAGTTTCTAACAATTAGTATTGAAACAGAATACATAAGAGTGGAATACATAATTGAGAGTTTTGAACTGTTGGGAGTTCTACTCTCAATTACGTGTTTTCAAAACGACTGATAACCCTTTGTAATCATTGTGCATGCGCACCATAGTCTGCAAGAAGGGGAGAATGACCTCCCTCTCGTGACCACGCCCACTTTATCCAGATTTTACCAATTACATATGTACATTATGCATATTTACAGGTGCCTGACGTGACTTGTGAGCCAGTTCAGGCAAACTAGTTTGATACTCTGTAAGTTTTTATAGCCGTCAAATCGGTTGATCACGCTGCAATGTCGGACAAAATATATTTGCACTCGGATCGAAATCAAACAAGGTCTAATTATTTCCCCCTCCCCCGGAAACAATGATGTAAAGATATCTTTCTGGCTTGCTGACTGTGTGCAGCCATGAAAGCATCATTGTTCAGAGGGGGAGGGGAGTCAGAAAGGCAAGGTAGTCAGTTTAATGTCAATGCGCAAGTATTCTGGTAATGTGACCAAATATTTTGCCCGTGATTGTAGCTTGGTGACAATTTCGGTAGAAATACCTAGCTTCCAAAATAGGTTGAAAAATTATGAATTCCTAAATAATTTTGCACAGGATTGTAAAGTTGGTTTTTTGAGCATGACGATTTTGCCACTACACCTTGGCTCAATTTGTTTGCATTCTGATTTTGATCAAATGTAGGTGGCCTCGAATTTCGATATGTGCAATACACCATTTTGTAAATCATCGTCATGCGATGCGTACACACGCATACATAGGGGATATCGTAACACGTTGCATTGTGGGAAAATATATACTTGACTGAAATTGTTCGCAGTTGCAATTCAATTTAAGAACTTCAAAAAAGCTTCCTACTGTCCTATCCATCAAGTGAAAGTTTGCCATTTCACCAAGGGCTTTTGTTGCAAATATTTTGCACGGGGGTAGTAGTCATGTTACCAGTTATGCAACTGTATCCCAATTATGCTCGTTGAATGAAGCTTTGACGTAGCGGTCCGGGAAAAAAATCAACTGACTCTGTTGAGCCACCTTCCCCCCTTGATCAATGTTCTTTAGACTTTTGGTATTATTTGACACATGCACTCAGCCGTAGCAAACTTTATTTTCAACATTAATGCTGGGGGGAAGGGGAGTTGACATACCCTCTTGATTTTTTTTCATCTATTTTTGTCCCCGATTGTCTCAATTTTTCAGAAATTTGAACAGAGTTTTGTCAAGATGGTAGATATCAGATTAGTCAAACACGAAGTAGGACTGACTTCTAACCAAGATCTCAAAGTCTCTGCCAAGGCTTATTACACATCTTCAAAACAAACTGAGCCTTGAGTATTGTCCTTGTGACGATAAATAACCTAATGTGTGACCGAGACAAAATGCTACCAAATACCAGGGGACCTAAGGTCAGTATGATACCAAGCAAAGTATATAACTTGCTAACAACACCACTCATGGTCAGTATACATTCCAAGGAATGCAAACTGACGCGTTAACACACGTCACACAAACGTCACATCAATATCACAAGCGTAAGCAATGAGAAATTCTGCTGAAACTCACACTTCACGCTCTATTTTTTACTAAAGATAAGGCTTTGACGTGTGTGACGTGTTGAGTTTTGCTAAGAAAGGCCTACAATCTTAGACAAAAATCTTCGCCAAAGCAGATTTGCGAAGATATTTTGTCTAAGATTGTCTGAAAATTTCAGAAATTTGAGCAGGACAGGTGCCCTATGAAATCAAGCTAATGAGTGAAACGAAAGGCACAAACTACTGTTTTAGGGGAAATACAATGTGCCTGTATTATTCGCACACTTCAGGACAGTAATACCATGCTCGTCAACAGGTCAGGCCACGCCTTAGGCACTTAAAACTTATTACGTGGTGATAATGAACCCAGAGAGGGGTGGAAAGTGAACCGAACACATTTCCATTGTTCGTTGGTCTCAAGTCGATTCATATATACCGGTCTAAAATGATATTCTCCCCGCTGATAGATTTTGCAAAATCATTAACACTTGCTTTTATTTGAGTAAAAAAACTTGAGTGGTTCTTCTTCAATGTTGCTTCAAAGTTTGATATTTATCAATGTTCCTGGACTTCTCAATTCAGCTCATTAATGACGTCATCTAAGACCGTTTCTATGGTTAATGGCTTTACTTAGCAACGCAACATTTCAAGGTTTTATGTAGGTTTTATGTAACATATTGCACTTCTATTTCAGATAAAACAAAGGTGAGATTTACCAATGATTGCAATTAAGGGCAATTTGACAAGTAAGATGAGGTAATTGCACTTGGTCTAACCATGCGTCATGCATAATTAGAGTTCAAAACAAAACTGGTAGCAAGTCAAAATTCTCCTTGACTTTGAAGGCAGATATCTCTGGAACTACAAGAGCTTTTTTCATGAAATAAAAGGCTTCGGTCAAGTTTTTGAAGGCTCTATTATCATGCCAAAATTGATTTTAGACCGGTATATTGCTTTAAACACTTGAAACATATTACGTGGTGAAAATGAACCCAGAGAGAGGTAGAAAGTGAACCAAACACATTTTCATTGCTCATTTGCCTCAAGTCGATTAGGAGAGTATGATCAAGAAGCTCACTCCAGATTTTCTTTCAAAAAAAAAGAAGAAAAAAATAGAGTCTCCGGCCAAGTCCGTGGCCAAACACTTTGGTAACCATCTGTAATAACTTTCTGATCTAAACGATAAAATCAATAAATCAAAGAACAGCCATCATCAGTTAACAGCTATGATCAAAAACCACCACATACAAGCACGATTAGAAGGGGGAAGTCCTATGTAACACTCAAATTGGATTTTTTTTACTTCTTTCAGGCTGTACCTCGCCCTTCCCGCCCCATTCAACATAAACGAAACATCCAAATGCATCAGCAAGCAAGTTCAGTCATCTGGCAACACTGCACGAGGCTTTAAATGGTCATAGAAACAAGCAAAGAGTATTAAATCAATGGATATCATCACTATACAGATACAAAAAATTCAGACAATCTTAGACAAAAATCTTCACCAAAACAGTTTGGCGAAGATATTTTGTCTAAGATTGTAGCTATGTATGTAGGACATTTTTGTGTGACGTGTACATGACGTGTTACCTGTATGGTATTTTTATCGTTTGCTTTCATAGCTATGTGTATGCTATGTGTAAAAAGCTTCAGTCCACTTTAACACCTCCCAGAACTAACACACTTGTTGCAAGAGCTCACCTATGCCTAACAGAATAGCTCCCAGGCAACTAACCAAGACTTCAGTAGATAGTTAAAGGTCATTTACTTACGCAATCATATCACTGTTTACATCAACAAAACAACATATTATATCAACACTTCCACTGAGAGTCCCAAAATTAACTAGCTAGTCTTTGCTTTTCGTTTGAAGCAAGCTCCTCTTGCAGAATGCCGGCAGAAATGCCCATCGACATCAAGCTCTTACATGGTAACATGCATGCAGGTTTTCCAGAAACACAACTTTTATCACAAGCTTCAACTTTCGGTGTGAAAAAAAAAAAAATAAGTCGCAGATTTTTTTCAGACAATGGTGGACAAAAAAGAAGAGAAAAAAAATCAACTAACTCTGTTGAGCCCCCTTCCCCCATTGATCGATGTTGTTTGGACTTTTGGTATTATTTGACACATGCACTCTGTCGTGGCAGCCTTTATTTTCAACATTGATGCTGGGGGAAGGGGAGTCGACATACCCTCTTGACGTTTCTCATCTATTTTTGTCCACGATTCTAGCTCTTGCAGACATGCACTACTTCAATTCCATCCAATTAGAAATCACTCGCGGTACGGAGGATTGAGTTATTTATGCCAACACGCATGTACCTGTCATACGTCCATGCTGTCATATATTGGAATACATGTCATTTCATTCTGATTTGGATTCTTCAATCGTTCTCTATTATCTACTATCGTCAGGCCACTGAACAGGTGGCACACTGTTTTCCATCTCAGCAGCTGCCTCATTATGGACACGAAGAACATTCATGGTGTTCTATATGGCCCATCCCGATTCTAATGGAAGAATCTACACAACTCGTGGAGCTCGATTAATCGACTGATACCTATTGCAATTAGTCTGTTCAAGGGAGGGAAACCTTCCATGCGACAGAAGAATAACGCAGCTTTCCGCCAATATCAAAATGTTAACCATTTGAGATATGTCAGCATTTTTAGGGGGCTCTAAATCGAATACCATCGTCCAAATCAGCTCATTTTCTCATGATCCAGATCCCCGCCTGAGTGGCATTCTGCAGACTAACAGATCGCCGTGGAAGGATGGTATGATTTGTGCAAAGAATTGACGATCGAGTTCAATAGCACATGATTCCAATAGCACACAACTGCTGGTGTACCCGTCATTTTGGACACGAAGAACATTCACTTTTTTCAAATTTTCATTCATTTCAAACAATGAACGTACACAATGCATACCCGACCGTAATCATACCTTATAAGGTGTGATTTCGTTCTGAATCGGGCGGGTGAGACGTTGCACATAGTAGGATACACTCGGAAATTTACTTGCTATAGAAACACTCTGCAACTGGTTTGGCGTGTCGGCCAAAAAATGACCTTAATTCTTGAGGTGAAAAATATTTACTTGGATTTCTACAGGAAACACGACGTTTCTCCCTCCTCAACTATATTTACTCACATTCCCTTGCTTTCTGTTAATAGGACAAACTAGCTGCAATATCTGGTTAGAGACAGAAAGTTATACAGATTACATTGGCACCAAAGGGTAGTTTACCGTCACTGTTCTGTGCCCCATTCTTTTAAAACTCAAAACAATTCCATAAAAATCAGAGACATAAACTGCCGTTTAAGTACAGCAAAGTTGCAAGACGGTTTTACAACAGCTCTTTTTCCATCGTTTTGCAACATTTACATACCTACTTTTTTGCCCCGTTCCTATTCTGGAGAATCCCGAAAGGTTCGCCATTTTGTGGACAAAATCTATCTTGTGCTAAGGCCATCTACATTGTAATAAAAGCATAAACAGACAAATTGAACAAATATTTCTTCGTCAACCGAAATCGACAAACATTTTTTAGTTGACTACAATCTTGGACAAAATATTTCGCCATCAGGAAGTCCAAATTTAGATCAAGTTTTATTCCCAGTACTGGATAGCGTGAATAGCATCACTCCTCTCCCCCCACGCCAATGTTAGATTAGCACGACACAAAGTTTATGCTGCTGCAATCCCTTACAAAATATGTAGAGACTCTGCAAACATTCATGTTTCAACAGGTAGTTGAGAGTGTTTGCAGAAGTTTTCTGCATCCCCCGCCCTCAATCTCAAAGTTGTTTTCCTTGGAAATCCTTAGACAGTGCATGGTGTGCCAATTTGGTCTCAACATTGATGTCGGAGGAGCGGAGGGGAGGGAGAAAGAAGGGCAACATAAGAGCCAGTGGCACAATGAAATTTGATAGCTTGTAATGGGTAACATTCGTAGCAAAACATGCAACGTCTTTCTTTGTTTAGCTTGGCCAGCAAAAGACATAGGGCCAATAAAGCAGGCCACACTCATATATATGAGCTCTTAAAGCAAGAGTCTCAATATTTTTGTGAGGGATTGTAGGTTTGAATGGAGAAAGTTTTTTTCATGACTTCCGACCTGGACCCCTGTGGGGGATTTTTAGACGCGAGGCAGCCATTATGCCGGTACATTCCAATGGAAAAAGGCGGGAAAACAGACGCACGAAATGGAAAACAAGAAAAAGATTGCATTTTCTCGGTGAAAGCGCTTTCAAATTAAAAAATGGCTCGCTGAATTGTGGCTAGGTATAGCAGAGAGGTGTTCAGCTAACGATGGGAAGAGTGGATGTGCACTGCCGACGTTGAAACAGATGCAATTTTAGCTAGGTGTCGAGGTCAACAGGACTGAGGATGGATGCAAACCAGCATCGAGGTCGTTCAACCCCACCAGGTTCGGAGAAGTCCCATGGAAAGAACCATGTAGTAGTTTTGTTCCAATACTGCAAGAAACTTTAAGTTTATTTGCAGTTGAATTGATTGCCTACAATCCTGGACAAAATATTCTGGACAAAAGGCTTTTTTCAGCCAAAATCGAAAATGCACTTTTTACCACTTTT
>JAOBRC010235132.1:0-14521 GCA_027575255.1 Scolionema suvaense | reverse complement strand
TCGCAAACTTGATTGAGAATCTCTGCATCAGATCCAAGAAGAGAATAACACGTAAGCCATAGGACTTGCACCACAAATCACGAAAACGTAATGAAGTGTTCTAAAAACATTATGACAAAACCCTAAAGCAGCTGTTATTGACACAACTTGCCACCAACATGATGAAGACCAACATATTCTAAAGATAGAACCCATGGGTCATAACATATGCTTTGTCGCCACTGAGATATACGCCAAATATGAAAAGATAAACCATTGTTAACACACTTGGAAAAAAACCCCTGAAAACAGATATTTTCTGACCCAAATTATCACCCGCAAGCCAAACGAGATTGTCCGGGGACATGGCAAATAGTTCATAACATGCGTACAGTTGCCTCAAATATTCACACCAAAACTAACAAACAAACAGATTAACCGTTCACGACACACATAGAAAAAACTCCTAAAAAGCACAATATTTGGACGTAAATTACCACCTGCAAGCCAAAGCAGATGGTCTATTAGACATGGCATATGGCTCAAAACATACATAGAGTTGCCCCAAATATTCAAAACAAAAATGACAAGAATCGGATGAACACTTTTCGACATCTTTGGATAAAAACCCATGAAAAACGCCACTTTTGGACGTAAATGGCCACCTGCAAGCCAAACGAGATTGTCGACAGACATGACAAAAGGTTCATAATATGCGTACAGTTGCCTAAAATAATTATTCAAACCAAAAATAATAGTAAAGAGATTAACCGTTCATGACATACGTGGAAATCTCCTCAGAAAATTGCCAATTTTAGATGTAAATTGCCACTCGAAGCCAAACACGACTTTCAGGAGACATGGCACCTAGTTCAAAACACGCATAGATAGAGTTGCCCCCAATATTTACACCAAAAATGACAACACTCGGATGAACCGCTTTCGACTTATTTGGAAAAAATCATAAAAAACACCATTTTTTGGCCTAAATTACCACCTGCAAGCCAAACGAGATTGTCTGGAGACATGGCAAATGGTTCACAATATGCGTACAGTTGCCTCAAATATTCACACCAAAAATAACAATAAACAGATTAACCGTTCATGGCACATATGGAAAAAACCTTAAAAATCATCATTTTTGGGTGTAAATTGCAACCCGCAAGCCAAACGAGATTGCCAGGAGACATGGCATATGGTTGAAAACATGTGTAGAAATGACCCTAATATTCACACAAAAATGACAAGAGTTGGATGAACACTTTTTTGACTTATTTGGAAAAAAACATGAAAAACGCCTTTTTTGGACGTGTATAAATTGCCACCTGCAAGCCGAAGGAGAGTTTTCCCAGATACAGTATGACACATGGTCCACAACATAACTACTATTGCCCAGTAGTTTCACACCAAAAACCACTAAAGAGCTACAGATTTTGAAATATTCTGAAAAACCCTAAAAATGGCCATTTTCCGGCATAAATTGCCACCTGGAAGCTAAACAAATTTTTTTTTAAAACTCTGGCGCCATCACTTTTTGTCCATTACGGATTGTCACCTTCACACCAAATTTCAGAAATATTCACCACGGAGTTATCTGGGAAAATGCGTTGGTGAAGTACGAACGGAAGGACGGACAGGCATCATTTTACGGGACTCTTCCGCTAAAGCAGGAGTCCAATAACTGATGAAGCATTCTTGAAACATTTTGCAAAAACCCTAAAACTTGGCAACATATTTGCATACATTGCAACCCGCATGCTGAATAACATACTCTGAAGATATAAAGCATGGATCACACTGCTGTCATTTGGAAAAAAGACGTAAGATACAAAGAAAATTCCGAGCAAAAACCGGGAACATTTGACAAAACGCGTTTTTTGCAGTTCTGACGATTTAAATGAAATTTTGATGTAAATTTTGGTATCATAAGGATGCTCTGTTAATAACTAAGTCTTTCACACCATTTACTTGTTACCAGAAATAGCATTTTCCAAAATTAATGTTCCTTACGTCCTTTGACACTTTATCTATTGCGAGAATGACACATACGCCTTTTGATGGTACGATCTGCACAAAAACATACGTCTTTTCCAAAGCAGATAAGCAAGTGATTTTCTCGTTTTCATGCTACATGGGTCCTTTCTGACCTTGTTTTTATCAGCATACGTCTTTTTGACAATGTATTCTGTAACATACGTCTGTTTGAAACCGCATATCCTTAACTAGCGTCACTTAAGTCCTTTTCTACCATGAAGACGAAAACGGATTTCACTATTAGAAAGACCACCCTTAATGCACCCCGATTCTCAAAAAAAAAATGTTTTTTCAAAAAATTGTCACATCGGTCTTTTTTCCAAATGATGGCAGCACGGTATAACTTATGCCACCTCTAAGATCCACCCCCAAAAAATGGATGGACCATTTGACATATTCGTAAAAGACAATGAGAATAGCCACTTTTGGACATATCTTACCACCCATAAACCTAAAGAGATTTCTCCAGACATGGCACAGGGTTCCTTTTAATATTCAGACTTGCCCCTCAGAATCACATAAAAAAAAACAAACAACAGAATAAACATTCATGACACATTTGGAAAAAGCCCTGAAAATCGCCATTTTGGGACGTAAATTGCCACCTGAGGGCCAAACAAGATTCTCACGAGACATTGCATATGGTTGTAGTGTTTTCTAAAATATTCACACCAAAAAAACAATCAACAAAATAACTGCTCATAACACATTTGGAAGAAAAAACCCCCAAAAAAGCAATTTGGACGCGAACTGTCGCCTGCAAGTGAAACGAGATTTTCTGGAGACATGGCACATGGTTCATAACTTGTGCAAAGTTTTCTCAAATATTCACACGCAAAACTACGATCAACAGATTAACCGTTCATGACATGTTCGGAAAAAACCCCCTGAAAATCACCATTTTTGGACATCAATTGCTACCTGCACGCCAAACGAGATTTTCTGGAGACATGGCGTATGGTTAAAAACATGTGTAGAGGTGCCCCTGAAATTCACACCAAAAATGACAAAACTTAAATGAACACTTTTGACACACCGAAATGCCTCCAATAAGTGCCCACACTAGAAGTGAAATTAGTGAATAAGCGCCCCCCCTCGAGTAAGTGCCCACTCTTTAAATAAGTGCCTATCCATCAACCTATAGAAACAGGCGCTTGCTACTCGAGTTTTTGACAAGAATGTAATTGAAAAGTAATTCAGGAAGTAAGTTTGAATAAGCAATCTTGTTTTAGCTTTTAAACCTATTTTGCTCTTTTTCATCGTGACAACATGGGGACTTTTTTGTTTCTCAGATAACCTTTTGCATCTATTCATTAAATACGCGCCCCCCCTCAAATAAGCACCCCCTCGAATAAGCTACCACCCTGGATCCTGAAGGGGAACAATGGTCAAAAATGAAATTTTAGCAGATGACAAAGCTCAACAAAACATGACACACAGTTTTTATTTCACGGCAAAAGCTTATGAAGTTCTTAAAATATCTAGCCCCAAAGTCCAGCAGCTGCCATCTTGCCACTAATTATGCATGATGTCACTGGTGTCACACTCAAATTATCTACATTTTGTTTCCAAAATACTCAATGTTGAATTACTATGTAAGGTTGTCGCTTTCATTCATTATAGACCTAAGCAAATGTTTAAGATCCATGAAAGAAAAAAACATAAGCTTTTGTCTTACTAAAGAAATAGCAATGCTTGGCAACGGACTCAATGACATCATGAAAAATCAAGATGGTAGCTGCTAGACTTTGAGAGGAAATATCTCCAGAACTACGCAAGCTTTTGTTATGCTATTGATGTGAAATTCCATGTTTTGCTGTGCTCTATCATCTGTTAAAATTTCATCTTTGACCATTGTTTCCCCTTAAAAAATTAAATAAGCACCCGGGTGCTTATTAAAGGCTTTACAGTACTTCGAAAAAACTCATGAAAAAAGCCATTTTTGGACGTATATAAATTGCCACCTGCAAGCTGAACGAGAGTTTTCCCAGATATGACATGTGGTCCACAGTATAACTGCTATTGTCCGTAGTTTCATACCAAATACCACAAAAAAATAATGAATGTATTTCGAAATAGTTTTGAAAAACCCTAAAAATGGCCATTTTTGAGTATAAATTGCCACCAGCAAGAAAAATGAAATTTTTTTTCTCCAAATTCCGACTCCACAACTTTTCCTCAATTACGAATCGTCACCTTCACACTAAATTTCAGAAAAATTCATTGAATAGTTTTCCGGGAAAATGCGCTGGTGATGGACAGAAGGACGGACCTAATTTTATAGGACTCTTCCGCTAAAGCGGGAGTCTTAATGAGAATGTATACGTGTTCATCGCATACTGTGCCTGATGTTAGGTCTTCTTGAAGTCAAACGACGTTTAGTTTCCCACGGACAAAGTCTGAAGATTTAAGATCAAGTGCATGATGTTAGCAGAGTCACTTTTTTATTTTCCTACACGGAAGTACGACATGCTTTGGTGCACTCGCCAACTACCACTGATATTAAGAAACGTTGCTTCACATCTTTCAAACTGTTCTAAAATTCTCTTGCTTTAACCTTATTTGGACTGGGCGATATTTGGTGAATTCTGCCGACATTTTCAATCCACGCTCTAAATGCCATAGCGAGTAGTAATGAAACTGAGTTACTTCTTATAGAATTTATCTCAAAAATTTTGGCACAAAATTAGAACAGGTGGCCTATTGTCATTGACAGCCCAATAGTTCTGGGCAATTTGAATGGCAACAACCAACTAAAAACCCGAAAAACAATGTTGTACAATTAGACTGCTGCAAAATGCCTCCCCATAGCTAAGCAACCTACAAAATGACATAAGAAACATTTTAATGAATCTCCCGAGAACAGGTACTTTACTATAAGTCTTATTGGGCGGCATAATAAAACTAAGAAAATCCACTGTCTTCAGAAAGATGTAATGCCACTTGTAGCCTATAGTTAAGATTTTAATGCCACTTTGTTCATGAAGCCCCATATGTGTACCAAGTATCAAGTCTGCATCTGTTTCCAAGCTTAGAATATTGAGATGAGGGGGGGGGGGGAAGGGGCAGAACCTACTGCCCCAATGCACAAGGAGCCTCTACAACCCCAGGCAGAGTAGGGTTAAGACAGACCATGATCCGTGATGACCTTGGTATTTTAATTTTTACATTTAGAAGAATGAAGAATAAATAACTAAAACTCAAATTGCAAACTATGCAAATCAAAATCAAGTGCATAGAGCTTAAATCCATGCTTCAAAATTTATAACATACAGTATTGGAGTTATCAATGTGGACTTCAAAATTCCATCTTTCAACTGAATTCCTACACCATTCTTGGCTTTTAGTTTTCCTGAAAGTATGTCATTTCCAGCTCACCTATACCCGACAGTCTCCATTCAATATTCAATACATCTCTCAATAATCCTGATCAGCACATCTATCCAGCAGCAACAGCAGGCAATTCAAACCAAGAGAACAGACTAATGTAATATGGTAGAGCCACCTGCATATCGATAGCCTGGATACCAAGCTGATTTTCCTTTTGCTCTACTCATACTTCGTCTCACGAGAGGTGAGAGGATCTTTTCGCCACTGAGGTACGAGTTGGTGATCGACATCGAGTCGGCGCTTGGTACCCAGGCTAGCATATCGATAACAATTCACGCAGATATTCGACATGGTGGTCGCGTAAGAGAGGTGTGGCCAATAACAATCAGTTACCAGGTGCAGTGTTCACGCTGCACACATCATTAATTCTCACACACCCCCTTGTCACCAATCAGAGTAATTTATGTCTTACTTTGAAAAAAGCAATTCCAAACAGGGAACTTCGAAAACTTCCCGCATGTCAAAATTTTAACATATTACAATATAACATAACCTATGTAGGATACTGTTTTTAGAACTGACAAATTCCTCTAGCTGCTCTTTTTTATATGTGGTGTGTCATAAGTACAACCTGACTTGACCAAGTCTCACTCGCATGCTCAATCGAAAAAAAACTCACTTCACCAACACAGATTCTCAGAAACAAACAAACGGGGAGCGAGACTTGATATCCTCTCACAGCAATAATTGTGTATGACGCACTCACATGTGCCAAGTTAGTGCACAATGAACCAAGGGATCCATGCTGTACATACTTCTGTTCTCAGTAGAGAAAAGCAATTATGGTGACTGTGAATATCACGCGACAAAGAAATATCAAACAAAAAATTATGCAAACTGCACAACAATATTCTTAGTACGCATGGTTTGATTCGCGCGATCAATCCTGAACAATTTCCTTGCTCGGCATGAATTTAAACAGTCAACCCCCTGACTGCTCAATGGACTGAAATTTTGAACAATGAGCTCTGAAGTCGGAAGGGCCAAGAAGAACATTGATTGGTTGATATTCTTGTAATTCGAACCCAGATTACCAGACAGGTGTCCAGGACAGCTGGGGAAATTCAATGGGATTTATTTATGGGAATGCGAGAGTTACAGTACATGTTGCCACGATTCGCACGCCCTGGATCCCAGCGTTCTGCTTGTTCTCGTGCGTACAAGCAAGAACACTGATCAAGTCAAAAGTACAACATGTTGTGTCATAAGTACAATGCGGTATAATACCGTCGTGCTGCAATGGAATTGAATAAGTACAATTAGACTAGTCTATATCTCACCCAGTATGAAGCAGAAATGACACAAAGATAGAAAATACCTACAGATCTTTCACTTGAATTGACAAGAATTTTTTGCCACAGAAAATCAAGCATACGAAATCTCTTTACCATTAGAGCTTAGCATGTACTCTAGTGCTGCTTCGATCCAGGAATCAAAGATGTTTTTGCTTCAAGTATATCATTGCTATTTCAGAACCAAATCAATCACAAATTCATTTGTTCCACTACGAGATGAACTGTATATTTTTCTTTGTCATAGTAAAGCACACAAAGCCAAAAATGTCCTAAAAACTTTCCAATTTTGTTGTTGCTAAGATCGAGGGTATTTTCCACCAAGTTCATTTTTATCTCAATTTATTCGACGTTCTGCATCTCTGAAACCCAAATCACAAAACCCAACGGTGCAACAATTTTGATACAGCAGAAAACCTGATAACTTAACGCGATATACATATAAGCATAAACTCACCAGTTCTACGTGGGCAGTTGTGTTTACTGATCATTTTCATGGGATTAGATGCACAATTTCGATCTTCACAGTATGTTATCATAAGTAATAACGTATCTTCTGCTAAGATCACACTTGATGCTTCCAGTTGAACGAGTAGTCGTAGAGTATCAACAAAATAAAGTGCTGGCACCTGAATAAAAAACATGACTGTTGGTTCCGATATAATTTACAGTTATTCAATAAGTATCAGATCATGAATACTATATTATGAAAACGCAGCCAGGTTGTTTCTTGCTGACCATTTCATAAAACAGGAAAAAGCTCTCGACTAAATAAAATGAGTCACAAAATGTTACAACCCAATTCAGTTAAATTCGGTTGACGAAGAAGGACTGCATGAAAAGTCAGAGGAATGCCCAACCAATATCCGCCTTAACCTTTAGCACTCTGGCATAGCACAATGGTAGTGTGGTCGCCTTGTGCCCACAAAGTTGAGGGTTTGAATCCAACCGGCTACTAGTGATAAGCTCAAAATCCCTACAGGCTAAGACAGGGTAGGGGTTCAGTACAACCTAATACTGAGTGATAGTGAAGTGGTGAGCAGAGAACATCTCCAACCGCATTAGTATTAGACACCAACATAGCTGCCACAGTTTTACAGAACATCTGTCAGAGCCTTCCATGTAAACGTAAACCATACACAAAACAACAATATTCATCAACAAGTATTCACTCTACGCTAATCAATCTAAGAAAGCATTTCTTTTGCACGTAACAAATACGTTCGCACTCCACAATTTCTGTTACATCACAGAGAATACCACTAAGGAAGCGTTCATGTTAAAGGGGAAGTAAGGTCAAAAATGAAATTTTAATAAATAGTAGAGCACATTCAAATAAGACAGTTTTTATTTCATGACAAAAGCTGCAATAGTTCTGGAGATATCAAGCTCAGCAGTCGAGTAGCTAGAATTTTGCCACTAATTATAAATGCATGATGTCATGTGGGTACAACTCAAATTATCCAAACTTTATAACCAAAATACCCAGGATTGAATTGCAGTGAAGCAGTCACTCTTCCATTTTTTAATATGAAGGGAAGATAATTATGTACCAGATCTATTTGAAAATATAAACTTAGAAATTTGGTAACTAAGGAAATTGTGACGCTTAGCAGGATATCTTGAAAACTACATAAGCTTTTACGATGAAATAAAAACTGGAAGTCATGTTTTACTGTGATCTATCATGTACTAAAATTTCATTTTTGAACTTAGTTCCCCTTTAACAGCAAAAATAATAATATTAAAAAAATATCTACGTAAGACAAAGATAAAAAATCTTGACAAGCTGGAAACTTGGAACTCGTCTTACTGTGAGAGACAGTCTGTGAGTGGAAAAATTTAGAGCAGAGCCAACACAACATGCAGTCTTGTTCAACCATACATGGGTAACTTGTAGTGTAGGCCCAAAATACACCAAGATCTGCAGTTGGAATGAACCATGAAGACTCGATTGATTGTGATATAACTCAATAGTCACATTATAAACAGTCCTATGAAAAATGAAAAATATTGGATATCAGACATCAGGAGAAAGAATTTTCTATGTGAAGTCTTCCCATGATCAATTTATACAAGATCTACTAAGGCAAGTTCAGTATTAGCAAATTCCCAATAAAGCTTAAAACAATGACCCTTCGAGACAGCTGAGAATAATAATAATAACAGCCGCTAGTCAGGAAGCAGGTTAGTACTATAATATAATCCATTGCACAAAGTTGCACCATTGCACAAAGTTACACAAGGGTTCTATATTGTTCAAAATTTTCAGCTGACCCTTCTTAAGAGTTTTTTTACGGATTGCTGATCTATTAAGAGGCTTTATAGAAAGACAGAAAGATGCAAAGCGCTCACCTTGCAGGATATTCATTAAGCTGCCACTCGATGTTGCTGGCAATCTTCGACTGATTATGAGTGGTATTTACAGAGATATCTTCGTCATGCATCCATAAGATATTATCATTAATGCTGGACCAAAAACTTGACCAGCCACCAATTTTATTTTGACTTGATGCTAGCAGCTAGAAGAATAATGAATGAAACTTGCAAAGACATTTACAGTCTACTCTTTAACAACCTGCCCAATTCCTATCAAAAGTTACATTTTTCAGTCCAAAAACAGACGACTCATTGCCATAAACAATACAATAAATAGGCAGAAGTTCAAAGAGAATTTATGCACTAAACTGTTTTGCATCTTAGCTATTTACAATGGAGTTGCGAGGAAAGTTTTGATTTACACAATATTACTGAGACCAATGTAAGCTGATGATGTTTCACTTTTGACGCTTCTTGCTTAACCCTGGCTAGCTACAATCCTGGGTAAAATATTTGGCACAAAAGGCTTTTTTCAGCCAAAATCCAAAATGCACTTTTTACCAATTTTGCTGATAAAAGCACTTTAAGAAATTTCCAAGCGCTTTAAGAAATTTTTTGCAGGTGGTTAGCAACCTCTGTCTACAGTCACCATGCAGTTTCAAGCAAATTATGCTAATAGATCAAATTCCACGCCCTTTGTTCTCTAAATTACCTGAACAACTTAAAAATCCTAAACAATGCTCTAAAACAAGCCCTACCACACCCTGTACATACCCTAGAAATGCCAAAACATGATTTTTCAAAAGTCAGAACTAGTAAGTCTCTCAAGCAAAACCCATCCACCCTACCTGATTTGCGGCTCGGTACATGTCAACCTATTTTCATTTACTTGCAGCACAGAACATGGCAAAAATGCATGCGTGCCAATATATTTTGACCAGGATTGTAGCCTCCAAAAACCCTGAATATCCTCCAGTTGGGGCAAATTTACTACACTTCCACCTTAGTTGCACTTCAACAGTCTGTTTACTTTGAAACTTGTCATCAAGGAAGAACCAGATACAAACTTTTGCCTGGCTTGATATATGTATCATGTCACAATTAGAGATAAAGTCACAATTTTAAGATCTGAACACGAAAACATAAAAATATTTGCAAATAGTTCCATAAATAATCCCTTCAAAAACCCAGTCACCTAATATCAAACAAAGTTGTGCATTTTAAAATTCTTTGTATCACAATAAATCTGGGTCAGCAAAAATTAGACAAAAAGTTCCACACCAGGTGGTCCCTAGAAAATAACAAAATTGTGAACGTGACTCCCTACAAGTGGCAAGCTGAATTTCATCGGGATCAGGTTCTTTTAAAAGGAATAAAGTTTCGGCTCTATATGGGATTCTATGTTAGAGGCCAAAAAAAAAGGATCAGGGCAGAGGAGGGGGCCAGGTTAGTGAAACTTACAATCCTCTCCCAGTACAACTGTATGACTGATGGTACAATAGCAAACACATTTTTGGTCAGTGTATACATTGATGACACTCAATGTCTAGTGCCAAGTATCCGGTACACATCATTATTTGCTTCATGTTCGGCTTGGCCACTCTAAGATCAATGCAATCTTGATACTATCGAAAATTCGACAGCACAACAAAATTTGACTACTTTGCTCATGCAACATAATTTTACAAGAATTTTGTTTCACTGCTAGCCATTTAGTTTTCCAACCGCACACAAATAACTTTTGGTTCACTACCTGCAAACTCTTTTGGTATGCTTCATTGGCATCTACTTGATATCTATTACCATTAGTATTAGTTTTTGCTATAGCAGAATGTTTCTTTGCTACCTCTTGCCTTTTGATCACTCATACCATGCATTCATTAATCCCTACACAATGAGGTTTAGGTTCCACCACAGCCGAGGATGGGGAGAGGAGAGGGGAGGGGTGAGGGGGATTAAAAGTGCCTGCGAACTTTGAAATGCAATAAAATCTGCCATATATACAAGAGGTAAATGGATTGGGTTTGTTTTGTTTGTGAATACAACTCCTTGCGCGATTCCTCCTTTCCCAAGCTGTGTCACAGATTCGACAACACACAGCTACATCTACCATGTTTGAGGTGAAGTGGTGGAGCGAAAGAAGCAGTTCATAAACATCAACACGTAACATAGTGCCAAGAATAGCGAGGTTTCGCAAGTTAAATCTGCGACAGCGACGTTACGAAAGCACATTCGAAAGTTGCGTTTTCATTTGATTGCTCCTGGGAAACCCCGCCATTCTCGCCATTCTGTAACGTTGATTTACCAAAACAACGTCGCAGAAATCGAGGACAACATTGCATAAATCTGGCGGAGCATTCAAATGATGTCAACGTCACCGTCCCGGAAGTAGGGAACTTACGCAACGTCACAACGACGACAGCTGCTACAACAGTCGAACGGTCCTCGTCATCCTTCTTTGTTTACATTACGCAAAACAACTGATGACGACGACCCAGCTCCCATGTTTTCACCAAGATTGAATGAGGATTAGACCTGACGAAACAGTCCAGTATAGAAATTATGGCAAAGGAATCGAAACGAAATGATGGAAGGCGGCTTTGGAATTCGTTTGTTTGTTTACATTTGAATCTTTTGAGCTTGGTAGATGGAGGTTGAAACAGTTGGACTGGTCGCCCGTAAAAACAAATATTACCATTAAGTTTATGGGCCTAAAACTAGTAGCGTATGGTCTTCTTCATTATCTATCATGTTCCTGGAGGTGAGTAGGTGCTAACTGTTCTTGTTCTGAACATTGGACAAATGAAAAACTAAGTATTTCTACATTGGGTCATAGACGTTCTTGATTTTGATGACAACCTCTGAATGGGGCTAGATGACGATGATCCCAAGAAAAGGGGGTTCACTGGCATACACATGTGCAGTGAGCTCAACCGCTGTGATTCCGGTCGCAGCCGTCGTCGTCGTGACTTTTGCGTAAGTTCACGAGTGATTTGCGCAACCTCACTAATGCCTAAGTTCAACTCATCTATATGGCGGAGTAGTGATAAAAAAGTTCAACTCATCTATATGGCGGAGTAGTGATAAAAAAGTTCAATTGGCGGAGTAGTGATAAAAACGTTCAGGGCAATTTATCCCAGGAGAGTAAAATCAGTATTACTAGCAGCACCAGTGGCTACGGACATTCAAACCCTGGCAATGACTGCAATGATGCTTGCAAGTGCTCGTAATATCTGCTGGAGACCGTATACAATACATGAAAGTGATGTAATAGTATGGTGTCACAAGAACGCACACTTAAACTAAAGGATTGTGTTGTTGAATGATTGTTGTACATAGGCATAATTAATTCCAAAATTGACGTGTTGCACAGAACTCTGCATAAGATGCAAGTTAATAACTATGCTCTAAAACATCAGATAACTGATACTCAGAGATGGGTGTGTTCATTACTCTGTGATCCAGAAGTATGGAGCCAGAGTCACATTTATAGATACTCAACATAATCACCCACACCTAACAATAAAGAGTAGTGCAAAACGAATCATTCGCAGTTCCTTAAATTGAGTAATGAATCTTACCATGAAGATGACACTAAACATATGGAAAAAATATGCCGGTCTAAAAGATCCGCCTTCGAAAATATGACTGTAGCTTATAGCTTCCTTAATAAACACATGTGCAAATTTAACGTCTATTTCATAAGGTACATCATTTTGCTTTGTTTAAACAAATCATTAATATTTAGTTAGCACTTTGTCTAATGGTGACCTACTCCATAACAAATAGACTTCCCACAACAGGTAGATCACAGCATATTCCCAGTGCCAGCTAATCTTTCATAGTAGTCAATTCAAGCCCAATACAGTAGATGAAAGGAAAAAGAATACAGTTCCAAGAAATGACAATCTCAACAAAGGCCAGCTCCAAGCCATATAGACTTAAAATTGCGGGTAGACTGCAGCATCCACGGAAATTTGAGGCCACATTTGAGCCATGTTGTATGCCAATGGAGGAAATAGGGCGTGGTCGTGAGCATGAAATTTAGGGTGACTTTCAGTGAATTGGCGTTATTGGTGTTAATGGCTTTTGCTGCAATTATTAGCCTATGCTCATGGCATATCATAAAAACGGCTATGGTCTCCATTGATACACCATGAAAGGTATCAATACTGGATACCAGATACCAGACCTAGCCCATGAATAACAGCACTCAGTTCTTCAGCCGGCGCATGATTTGAACAAATGCAGCATTTCAGATGTTAAAAGGATGCTCAGAGGCCAAAGATCTGTGTCTCGTATTCGCCTGTTTGATACATCAAGGCACTATTCAATAATCCACTAACATGCATAAAAATGCACTTCAACAATACTATTCACTGACCTTGAAGCTGAATGATTTATTGTAGCTTGTTTCTAACCACGCTGAGTCGTGATCAGCCTTGGACGAAAAAGTGCTCAATATCGAAGTTCGGATGTGACCATGCAACGTTTCACTTTCTTCAAGTGCTGTCTCTTCCACATTGTTTGTATGAGTTGTTGCAACCCCATTGAGAGCGCCAGTAAACACTGCTCCATTTAAGAAGTTCGCTCCATAGGTAATGTTAGAGCAGCTAAAGTGGTTAGAAATCACCATTGAGTACGTGTCACGTGCACCAGAACCCGCTTGTAAGTCGATTGAAACTAAAGCTGAAAAAATACAAGATTTAGCAAAAATAATGTAGCAGGTGGTAAAGACATACATTGGCAACAAAAAACTGGACAAAAGACAGGAAAAAATTGTTAGGCATGGCCACAGACATAATATAAAGAACAAATTAAAACCTTCATTACAGCAACCAGATTATCACGAGTACCTGCGGTAGTATCTCAAGCATAGTTCCCTCAATTGCATTACTTCTGACATTAGACTAGAAAAGTCATCCCTAGTGTAAAGGAATCGTGTAGTTAATGCACATCAACTCAAAACGCCGAAGGGACGACTAGGAGTTTATGGCTCTGCCCGCTGCTAAGCTCTTCCCATCTGCACGTCGAAATTTCGACGTACGCTACGAGAGATTATAAGCGTGTTAAAAGTACTTGCTTGCCAAAAGCTCCTAGTCTGTTCTTTAGACTGCTTTAATTACATGACATCACTTTCCGCATTGTACGGCACAACCTACCTCGGGGCCTTCGAAAGAACAGATTTCTAGTCTATTCTGACATCAAACAAAGAAAATAATGTAAGACTTTACCCTGAACTGACTAGGGTAAGGAAAGAAGCATTTTTGGTAATCAATCAATAACTTTACCTGTTGCCAACCTTCACCACTAGCAACCAGAACAACCACAATAGTGACACAATTACAAGGCAAACCGTATATTTGCATTATGAATCCGCAGATACTTGTGCTAGCAACATGAACTCAACTTTTACAGAATTAGGATAGGCATGGACGTATAATTTGACTGGACTACGCACGCGGCCTCTGCTATTATAACTAGACTCGAAAGTAATAATAGGCACA
>JAOBRC010235021.1:0-14522 GCA_027575255.1 Scolionema suvaense | reverse complement strand
AAAAAATATTTAAAAAGGCTCATTCGCGAAAGATTTTTCCCGCGAAATATTCGGAATTTTTAAAATTTTAGTTTTCCTCAAAACATCAGTTAAAGTGCAACTCATTAGCGATCATTATAGACGCTCTCCATTAGTTCAAGGAGGTATGGAGATAGCCGGTAAGGTTATTGCGTCAATCCGTGGTACAACTAGAAAATACTTTGTTATGTTTGATCTTTTCCACGAAAGTTTTTCCCGTGAAATTTTGAAAAAGATCCATTCGCAAAATATTTTCCACGCGAAAATATTTACAAAGGCCAATTCGCGAAAGCTTTTTCCTGCGAAATGTAAAATTTTCGTGACTTGGCTGATCCGCGAAAATTTCTTCCCGCAAAAGTTTCTGACCTTAAAGTAATACTTTCAAAACTGGTTTGAATTTGCTATTTGTCCTCTATACGTACTTCATCCTTTCCCTTTTGACATGATATGACTGCTCGTTGAATCGTATCCAAAGGACATAATTAGCAAAACGTTCTTCTTCAAATGCTCAAATGCGCCTTCGCTCCATTCAGAGTTGCTCCAGTGTTCGTCCTGTTTCTAATTTTGAAAATATAATTCATTTTCGTCTACCCTTTGATTTACATTCAGTCCGACATTATCTGTCAATTCACGTGCCCTCCTTACGATATTGTCTGAAACGTGCACACATTCTTATCCTCTGGTTCTTTTTTTCCTTTTTTCTAAGTGGTTGAAGATGTGCACCATGTTTAGTATTTTGTTAAAGTTAATTTTGCACCTTTTGAGGGTTATACACATTTAATTATAATGTTGTTAAAGTTACGTTTACTCTTTTTGTGGATTTATGCACTTACGTCCCCTTACTTCAGCTCTTGACATGATGTCTTAAAATTATGTAATGTCTAATGGGTTCTCCAATTACCTTATGGGGATTTTTTTTTGCGTGGATTAATTTTTGCGAGTTTTGCGAATTGTGTCAAATTCGCAAAATTAAATCCACGCAAAATTTATCAAAATGATGTCATAAGCTGACCAAAAGCAAATACAACTAATTTTTCGATCGTTAATCTATAACATTTTGCTCGGACTCATTCTGTCTGTCTATGTGCATGTCAATAACCTCCTCTAGTTCTTTCGTTGATGCTCATTCGCTAAATTACTTCCACCCAATTTCTCTGCAAAATCTCTGATTCGCAAAAATAAATCCACGCAAAACGCCCCGAAAATTGGACTCGCAAAAAGAAGTCCACGCAAAAATTTATCCCCTTAAGGTAGTCTTTTTGTTTTTTGCATTAAGTAACTCTGCTCACTGACATTTGTTGACGTTTAGAAACAGGACTGCCAGCTCAGTCCAACACTGTGTTCTGAGTTGTACCTAAAACACAGCATCAAATTTTGTTTATATTCTTTTTGTCTTTTGACGTTGGGTTAGAAAACAACGTATGTATTATGATGTATATAGTATTCATTCAGTATTCGCCACAAAACTCATTCCTGTCACACTCTCACTTTTTTTGTGTTTAACAACGAGGTTCTCTGACATATTGAAGTCATTGCATTTTTTTGAGTCAGTTAAATATGGGGTCATTTCTTTTTTGTTTCTTTTCGCCTTTTCTACTCCTTTATTTTTTTTTCATGCATTCGTGTGCCCACCATATGCAAAAACTATTCATGCTTTGAGGTGGATTTCCACTTGAGCGAAAGTCACAGCGATTTGAGCAGCGAAGCGAATTTTTTCTCTTTGGCGCATGCGCAGTAATGTGCGCTACACGTGTTCGTCGCGGCGAGAAAAATAGTTGCAGCCCATTTAACTTTTTTGAAGCGAAATTTTTCGCTGCGGCGAAAGTTTTGCTTCGCCACGACATTCGCTCAAGTGGAAATTCGGCCTTACACCATCGCTATGATAATACACGTCTGTTTCATGCAAACGGATGTTTTGTTCTACTTCTCCCAAACATTACACATGGTTATTGTCTTCAAACAACATAGTATACACTTGAGTTTTATATTCTTTCAGTCTTTTTGTGTGTGCTTTTGATTTTGTTTGAGTTTGTTGTCATTGTCATTTATTGTAAATATCTTATTACACGATGTGAAACTGAAAGAAAAAGGTATTGCTTTTTAAACAAATAAAAAATGACGAGAAAGAAAAAAATAGTCCCCCATTCGTAACCACGCCCACTTTTTCAGGATTTTTCCCATTATGTCTATTTACTGCCGCCTGACGTGACTGGTGAACATTTTTTGGCAATGAATCCGTGCTAGTTTGATGCTCTCTAGCTTGTAATAGCCACAAAATCAGTTCATTAGAGCGAGTTTGTCGGTATGTCAGAATTATGATCAAGATTTGGGTAACCGTGGCTTAGAAAATAGGCTGAAAATGCAAAATGTCTAATAAAAAGTGTCCACCATCGTAGCTTTATCGCAAAATGCGATTATCTAGATTATAAAGTAGTGTTGCTGTTCTTAACATTTTTGATTAAGCTCATTCTCGGTTAGTTCTTAAATTGTTCTTAATTTTATGGCAAATTTGAGACTTATGCTCTTATAAAATTGTTCTTATAAAAAAAGAGTGTTGTTAAATTTGTCGATTTCACTGAAGTCATCATTCTTATCAATCAGTGACTCAAACAAGTCCCAAAACGATTGCCGAAACCTTTTTCCACAGTGATCTTGGGTAACTTGAAGACTGTTGGGCCGGATCAAATAACGGACAGCGGGGTAGAAACAAACATGACCGACTCTCCAAAATCAAACAATCTACGGCTAAAACTTTCAACGATTTAATTCACATAATTATTCTCTTGTAAGCTGTGATTTACATTTACCTGTTCTCCCATGGATAGTAGCAAAGGTTTGAAGTCAAAGGATGACAGGTTTGAAGTAAAAATGCTTTGTTTGGCATGTATCTTCTACGCACAGTGTGGTTTAACCACTATAAACATGGCCACGAGATTCTTTGTTTTGGACTCAGTCACCCAGCAAACTGGGTTGTGTGCAGCAAATGAACTGGCTGGACAAGTGAGCTAATGAAAGAGAGACTGTGATCCGGCCCAGCTTAACAGTCTTTAACCTTTCTGTAACCACCAAAACCATTGCTATTTTACCTATGGTGGCCACTAAGAGCAAACTCTAACGGAAACACGAAGTACATTCCCCGCTCCCGAAGTCGATGGTTCAACGCAAAAAGTGAAAGAGGGTGCTTCTCCTACAATCTCGGAAAATATATATTGGCACTTGGGTCATAATTAAGCAAAGTTTAATTATTTCCCCCCTCCCCCCGAAACAATGACGTAAAGATGTCTTTCTGGCTTGCCAACTGTATGCAATATATACTGCCATGAAAGCGTCATTGTTCGGAGAGGAAGCGGGAGTCAGTACAGCAAGGTAGTCCATGGAAGTTGTTTAAACTTTCTTGGGCAGTCCGTTTGATGTCAATGCACAAGTATGCTAGTAATGTGGCCAAATATTTTGTCCATGATCGTAGGCTGACTAAACCATATACGCTGTACCCCAAACGCTCAAATTTGTGTACAGTATGAGGCGTATTAAAAAATGAAGATATGCCGAGAAGTATGCGAGAAATAAGAGAAGTGTTCAGAAGAACCGTGAACGAAACCAAACACACTGGCCACCATCTTGTAACAACCGAACGTCACCATCTTAACTCCATTCCACTTGCCTAGAATTCAAATACTACACAGAGTGAAAGCAGAACCCAAAATAAACCAATGAGGGTAAAACTCTATAATAGTAGTAAAACTCTGGGGAAACGTGTTTCAATAGTTTAAACCAGTTCATCATAAATGTAAACTTCTTTTTGTCAGGGACGTAATTTGTTGGGGGGGCAGAGGGGGCTTTAGCCCCCAATATTTTTCAATGAGAAGTTTTTGCAGTAAAACTTAAACATTTATGCCTCTTGATACTATAGGTCAGTTGAAAACACATTATCTAGACGGTAAAAGCACCTTGGGTGGGTGCCCTCTACTTCATCGGGACCTGGTAGCCACCCCCAATAATGGACCGGAAATTACGTCCCTGCTTGTATCGCACACATAAATTTACTCTCAAACTCTAACTCAGCACAAGGTCTGATCTAGTCAGAAACTTCCTCTTGTATGTTCTTGTAAGACTTCTCAATAACGCAGTTCCAGAAGTACAGCTCTCCAGTCGTTCACTGTTCAGATTACGCTACAGTAGCTAATAAGTCGTTTGCCGCTGACGGTCATGACATCGGTCAGTCGCAATTCAACACAGAGGGTCCCTCTCCTTGTCCCTCACTGGAACATTCATAGTGGTGCATTCGGCAATCACCATGTGATTTGAAATTAGAGAGAAGCGTTAAGAGTGACATTTCTGGTCTAAGGTTGAAAATGTGTGACGAACATAGCTAATTCAAATAATGCATTTAAAGGGATCCTCCGGCAAAAGAAATCATGTTAAGTTCAATGAAAAATAGTAAAAAAAATGGGCATGGAGACCTACGTTACTTTTTTTTGACATAGCATGCGAATCCGACGAAGTTGATTTTACGAAAGATTTTCCGGGATATTCGTAACTGCAATTCAGCAATGGCGGACCAAATTATGCGTGCTAATTAATGCACTTACGTCAATATGGGAGTAAGCATGCCTCATCACTGTTCAGGAATCGAAGATCACTATAGCTCAACAAGCTGCAGTCGCTGTTCGAAACGTTCAAGAACTTTAAGACACCACTTGCAACGAAGAGCACTATTTCCGTTCCAGTCAAACTGAAACTGAATAGCAGCTTTTCATGCAACCCAGCTGGTTGGACGGTAATTCCCAGCGGAAGCCATTCAGGTGTAACTTTGTTGTTTTTAACAACACAATTTTCCTCTTGATTGCTGCTCCGAACAATCATGTCTATTGAAAATTATGTACCTCAGGGAATCATTATGTGAAATTGACACGTACACACGTGAACTGGTCCAATTGATGAGCACGTTGGTTTATTTTTTTAGGACTTGCTACACTCTTTTTTGGAAGAAGGCTATGAGCTCTCCATTACGTAAATGCTGCAGAGTGAGAATCCTAAACTTGATGGGTGAAGATGAATGAATGTTTTTCACAGGCGCAGAGCTTGGTTTTGAGGGTAGAAGTGATGATGCAGAGGAGAGTTTGAGAAACGATGGCAATTCAAATCCAGTTGACTGTTGAACGATATAGAAAGTCACTCATTGCAATAGCAATTTGGTGATAGTCTGCAAGTATAAAGCCACGCCATACAACTCCAGAAGTATTCTACATGGTTTTCTGCTGGCACAAGAACTATGATGTTCCGAGCAGGATGGTTGAAAGTTTTATCAACAACGTGTAAAGAAGTTTGTACTCAGTCTTACAATGCGCCGACTATTTCAGATAAACCTGGCATTTTACCGCAGCTGCCATTTTGATTTACTGCCGTACTGACGTCATGATTTTGCGAAGCTTCTTTCCCAATGAAAGAGAAGATCAGGGAAGCTTGGCTACTAAAAATTTAATTTTATGGATATAGCGCAATAAGAACGTGGAAATGAGAACGTTTTTGTGATATTCATGTGATGATGAGTTGTTTAACTTTTATTTATATTTTTATATTTATATTTATTAAGTCATGATATTACTCTTCATCAAACAAAAACTGAAACAATAGTTCGTATGAGACCGAAAACACGTAAGCTCCCTAATAACACCCTACGCTGGAGCGAACTGTTCCCAAACTCAGGCAATGCCTTGATTATTTGCGAAATCAAATCGGACGCTCTGATTGGCTAATGATCGGAATTTCTTTGTTTAACCCTATTTCCACTTGACTTTTTCATACTCTGTTTGCACCGGGAGGGGCTCAATATGACCCCCTTACTAACTTTAGACTGGAACGTCCCGGGAGCCCGAAATTTTGCAAATTTGGCATAGTTAACATTAGCACTTTAAATATCTATACTAAAATGTACTATCACAAAGTGGCCACATTTTTTGGTGTGCGTTGCCAGCCCATAGCAAAAGTCTATGGCATTTTTTCGAAGGTCCGCCGTAAATTGTCGACCATAAGAGAGCCGTATATCCTGCAGAGCTAAAGATACCTTCAGAACACGTCTTATTAATCAAGGAATAAAGTCAGAAAGTTTCAAGGCCACAGCTTTTGTGGCTTTTGAGTCATTTTCGAGAAAAGTGCAAATAGGGCTAAGTTTGGGAACACATCATGCAAGAGCAGGGACTGAGAGCTATATGTTGTAGAGGAGCTTATGCGTTATTGATGAAGTGTTTAGGTTTCAAGAAAGTGTCAGCAGGTTTATGTAAGTTGGGAAAGTGACAGTAGCATGTCTGATTTGCAAAATTCACGAATATCTTGCTTTTTTCTTTACTAAATGTTTCATAAATTTTGAGAGGCTGTACTAGCCTGCTTCTTGTCAACGGGTTTCTTACACAAAAAATAACGAGTAGCTATTTTGCTATGGTAATTTAAGATCGGAGTTTCTTCTGATCAGCTGCAGTCACGTGTGAGGAAAATTCGATGGAGCGTGTTATACGGCTGAAACTTGGCCAAAACGCGTAAATTTAAGCTTCCATACCTGGAACTCGGTTTGACAGATCGGACTTTAAGTGACTTTGAAGATGAGAAAGGGGGAAGATGGCCCTCTTTAGTGACCACACCCACGTTTTTGAGATTTTGCCCATTGTGGCTATTTGCTGCTCTCTGACGTGACTTGCGAACGTGCCCAGGCAATAAAATCGTGCTAGTTTGTCAGTCTGGAGGTAGTTATAGCCCTGAAGTTGGTTAGTCAGGTCGGTTTTTCGGCATTTTCAGAATTGTGAGCTGATATTGGAAATGCATGGCTTTGAAAATAGGCTGAAAAATGATGAAATTCTAAACAATTTTGCGCCTGATTGTAGCCGGGATAGTTATGTGATGCCTAAATTTTGGTAGCGTAGATCATACTACGACTCTATCTTTGAATGTTGAACCCGACCCAGGTCTTTTTTAATTGATCCACCTGCAAAAAAGTAAAGATTAGGCCACGCCTATTATGAGGCTCTGGCAAGCCTTGTACAGTTGGGCATTACCCAAAATATTGTTTTTTCGAAATTTGATTAATAAAACTGTCGAAGCAACGATAAGATCGTTGGTCAAAGCAATCTCACCTACCGTCCTTGATGTGCGCCGCTCTTCCCCCCGTTCAATAATCCTTCGCTTGTGGGTTGGGATTATGCCATTTTGAACCAAAGTTCAAATATATTTTGTCCAAGATTGTAGTTCCTCGCCAGCCTTCAGCTGTTAGAATTGTCTTCGTGTCTTCCCAAGCTGTTGATCGTTGGTTCGCCATACTGGTTGATGCAGTTCGGCTTGATTGTGCATAAAACACTTTCGCACTTCCATCAACGAGGAATATTACCCTCTGCATATTTTAAACCAGTTCTTGGTCGTTTTTCCTAGTTTAATACTGAGTAAGGTAGGCCAGGTTGAGTTTTTGGGTTTTCAGTCGAGTTTACCCAATCAAGATGTTCCTAGGACGGTTTGGATGAAAAAAGACCAATGATCCTCCAAGAATCGGGAGGTACCGACACTAAAATATCTTGTTGTACTTGAAATTTGGACCCTGGAAACACTATTTTCAATTCGTTTTACTCCTACGAAACAGATGAATGCAGGTGGCAAAACGGCTCACTCACTGTTCTTCAGCAAAATGACGCAAATTTGACCAATCCTGAAAAAGTATACCATACGAGATTCTTGACTGAGACAACTGTAGGGACTTAGAAAGTCCTTTTTTTAGTTCATTTTACTCCTAATAGATTGTTTGAGATTGTTTGAGATGCTGTATCAGTTTCATGGCATAGCAGATTCTTAACAAGTACGTTTCAAAGGATGGCGGGATCCACCTGCTCCCTCCGGCCGTTCACCGGCCATAAAAGCCTGACCTGAATAGGGTTAAATAATTTCCAATGTTTAGTTTGTATTTGAAATTTCCGTTTGTCTATGGACGCATTCAGCTCCTTCAGGTTTACAATAAGACGAAAAACCCCATCACATTTCTCTCTTAGGAATGCGAGGGAGAGTAATTCCCTGGAATCACGCTTGTGAGGGGCAATGACACCCTAACCGAGAAGTTTGTTTACTCACACATCATACCTTGTTGTTTGGAGTTTAATGGGTATTGTTGAGTTATGACTGGAGACAGGGAGGGGGGATGTCATGGTTTGGAGTACTTCTGAATCGAAGGTTAGTTCTATCGTTGTGCCACTGGTACAGGTTGTAGGCCAATGAACCTGCTTGATAGTAAAGTGGGCTTACCTGATTCCTCACTCCTCCTTTCTCCTGGAGTAGTTCTTTTGCCCAACTTTCCGGTTGGGTGAGTTGCATCGATGGTGGTACTATGTCGTGAATCCAAGGGACGTAAAGCAGCCTGTGAAGAATAAGGTCAAGACAGTGATCGAGTCGAAATGCCAGCACATGTCAGCCGATTGATAGGCACACGTATAGTTTCCGATTGGGTCAACAGTGTCATTTACTCATGTTTGGTGCAAACACTAGCCCCATTTCAATACGGATAGGGATGCTGTCCTGTCAGAGTTTGAAGAGGAAACGTTCCTTGGAGTCAAACTCAATAATGGATTTACCTTTACCAGCCATATGAAAGATTTCTGTAGGAAAGCTATCTTAAGGGACGAAATTGTATGCGGAAGATCTTTTCGCCGAATTTAATTGCGATTGAAATGCGGCATGAAAAAAATTGTGTTTTGCAGAAGAAATTTTTGCGATTGAAAGCTGTTTGATCAGTTCTGGAAGAAATTTTTGCCATTGCGTGTTCCGCATTAATTTTCGTGATGGAAGAGGAAGATTTTCCGTTTCATACGTTGGGTTGAGAGAGCTAAAAACGGATCTTTAAGTGTCAAATAAAGAGAAACAGGAAGATTTTACAGCTTTATGGACAGATTGATACTTAACATTTTCGTTTTGAAAATTTCCCGGAATAAATTCTTTCGCAAATATTTTCTTCCCTTAAATTTAATGCACTGCTTAGGATAGCCTTTAGAGTTAACAGGTCGTCAGGACCAGATTTAAGTTCCATTTCCACTTCCATATTCCATATTCCATATTCCACTTCCGAATTCCATATTCCACTTCCATTTTCCATATTCTGCTTCCATCTTCCATATTCCGTAAAACCCAAATAGCGCCTTATACCCATCAACAAAATAGTTTACTGGTTCATTCTTAAGTTCTGATCTAGAGAGGTCACAAAGATTGATACCCATTGCTTTTGTGAACAAATTCCAGTTTGAAATACAAGAGTGCGTAATAGAGTGCAGGCCATATATAGTACGGGATTTGAGAGGGACAAATATGCAGACATGTGAAGCATTCTTTGTAGATAAGCTTGATAAAGAATTTGCACCAGTACAAATATTATTAAAACATGAGGGAAGTTTACCTGAGAAAAAAATCGTGAACAAATAGAACATTTTCCATGAAAGCAAGGTAATTGATTTTACGTATACTATACTGCTTACACAGTGGTGAGACGTCACTGTGGAAGTTGGCGCAGAGCCCAGTTCTAAAGTTTAGAAACTTTTGGCACAAGGATATTGCCTTTCTGACCCCAGACTTGACAACCATAATACACATGGGACACAAATATGGCAAAATAAACAGATCTCATATCCGGTTTGGGAATGAAATGCCTACCTTTGGAAAGCATGCTTTTCGATTTAGTTAACCTTTCACAAAGAATCTCGCAGTGTTTTTTACCACTCAAGGTTTCATCCAGATAGATACCCAAATATTTGATATATGGAAAGGAATGGAGACGATGGCCATGTATTTTTATCTTTAAAGTTGGAACTGGGGAGTTAGGTTTGTGAAAGAACATGCACTCGGTTTTACTTTGGTTTAGAGATATTTTATTTGCGAGGAGCCATTTATACAAACATTTTAAATCCTTATTAACTTCTTTCCACAGTTTCTGGAAGTGGAACCAGTCATCAGCAAAATGGAAAACCTTGGCGTGAGAAATACATCTACGGAGGTCATCAATATATATACGAAATAGCAGTGGACCCAGAACTGAACCCTGGGGAACTCCATGTTTCTTGTAAAGGGGTTTTGAGTCAAAACCAAGAATCGATACATATTGACGCCTGTTTGAGAGATATGACCCAAACCATTCAAGCATAGTTCCTCTTACTCCGTAGTGAACAAACTTTGAACAAAGAATGTCGTGGTTAATCGTATCAAAAGCTTTCTGCAAATCAATGAAAACTCTAGTAGCAATTTTGTTTTGATCAAGAGTACTTCTAGTGTTTTCTGTGATTTCAATAAGAGCGCCCTTCTCCCACATCCCAGTGCTTGAATTTGAGGAGCCAGCGACCATGTAAATTGCATTATGACCGTGTTGTTAACCATTAAGTATTTCACATCGACTCTGCACCTGGCTTTTGGCACGGTAATTGTTCACTAAATATATGCACACATACGAAGAAGGAGAAGGGGAGGGACTTTAGTTGGAGCAGCATGATGACGATGATGATGGGCGGCCGGGGATATAAGTGGGGACTACCTGGATTGGTGGACAAAGCCACTTGCTCCACAAACTTGCGATGATCGGTCCGCGTTTGAGAGAGCAGAGTCTTCTCAGAGTCTTCTCAGCGATCGTCTCTTCAGGGTTGGTCGTCAGCCAGTTCAGGTCACCAGTGGCGTTTCCGAAAATACTGAAGCGTTGTTCATCGTTGGCGGGACAATCCATCATCCAATGTTCCAACGTATGGGCACTATCTGAGCAGCAAGGTTTAATGAGGGCTTGTTGGCACTATCCTTTGCTTGGGCAGTCGTCAAAACCACGGGGGACACAAGGTTGCCTGAAGTGATGACTGCAGCTGCACCTCCATCTCTACTGCCTGCCAAGGCAGAACCATCAGCATAGATGGTGACGTCACTGGAGAAGGAGGAGAGGTGACCCTGAGATTTGGCCTGCTGTTCATAAGCTGAGCCTGATTTTCCCTGCAAGGCCAGGAATGTGAATTGAGATTGTGACCCGATCACTCGTAGTCCCAAGGAGGAGTGGAGAAAAGGTTGAGAGGTTCTATAGAGGAGACAGGGTCAGGAAGAAGTGAATACAGAGATTGGCACTGAAATGGCCAACTA
The DNA here is from genome assembly GCA_027575255.1 of Scolionema suvaense. Lineage (NCBI taxonomy): Eukaryota > Metazoa > Cnidaria > Hydrozoa > Limnomedusae > Olindiidae > Scolionema > Scolionema suvaense. Next base: position 3,380 of record JAOBRC010235021.1, on the reverse strand, counting down.
GGGTGGTTTGTCAGACGGAGGGGTCCCTGATCATCCTCGATAGATAAGATACGTTTTGCATGATCCGGAGTGTTCCGTAGAGTTTTCTTCAGGGACACAAGTGCAGCCCTTTTTGATGAGGTGTCAGCAGACGGAACACTGGCCTCCAGGAGGATAGTCTCCTTAGAGCCCTTGGGCTGAAGGCGTTCCAGGTTTTGAAGATTGATGGCTGACAATTATGACCACCACACTGTAGTTTTCTGAGCCCTTCGCCTTTAGTTTTCACTGGAGTTTTCTGAGCCCTTCGCCAGCCCCAAGAGGTGTTAGCTACAGCTCGAATAATGTTGATGCGCTGTGACTTTTATTGTTATGAGCTCTGAGCATTGAAGGTGAGTCCTCGGTCGAGCAGGACACCGAGAAGACGAGAAGTTTTGTTCACTGGAATTGGGATGTTATTGACAGTCAGTTCAGGAGACCATTTCGCATCATTTGTCCATGTTGAGAATGAGCAGCACTCGCTTTTTGTCGCATTACGGGAGAGTTTCCAGGAAGTGCTCCAGGCATGAACGATGTCGATGCTAGTTTGCACCAGTCGAGCAGCCTCATCCCTGTCACGGCTAGAGCTTGGCAATATGACATCATCAGCGAATATGGTAATGTGGATGTCCTCCGGTAGGAGATTAGTGAGGGAGTAAATGTTGAAGAGGAACATCAGAGGAGTGAGAACGGAACCTTGAGGAAGAACTTTAGTGACGTACTTGCTACAGCTATGGGTGGAGTGAAGCCGCACCCTTGCGCACCTGTCAGAAAGGTTTGGCTTGGAAACCTTCCTCCATTTTCTGTATGACCTTCAGGATCTGGTCCTCACAGGAAGGGCCCTTGCTGAAGCCGGCCTGGAGGCATGCAAACCACGAGATGGTCTCAACAAGTGGTTGGTCTCAACAAGGAAGTAGAGACGATCAGCAATCATCCGTTCCAGGAAGTAAGGCTGATTGGTCTGAATGATGCTAGGTCACTTTAGTAGCAATGCACCAGATATAAGGCAAATGGCTTCGGGCAAAAGTGAGAGAGTCACCGGACCGAGCGCTTTTAAGAAGGCTGGAGCAATGTCATCAAGATCCGCGGCACCTTTTCGTTTCATCTTCTTGATGGCAGCCATAGTGAAGTCCGAGCACTCCTGCGAGTGAACAGAGTGGGTCAGGAGAGTAGAATTGACCTCACGGCTTAAAAGAGAGATCATTTTTAGGAAAAGAGTGGTGACTTATCCGTACATAGTGTTTGGCGAAGAGGATAGCTTTAGATTTTTGGCCGACCGTTATAAGATATGGCTTGGTTGTGCGAGTTTATGTCTGGTGTGCCGTTTAGGGTCTTAACGGTCCGTGGGGACACATATTTTGTTTCCCATGGAGTGGACAGGTGGGTGGTACCACCCCCCCCCCCCTCGGGAAAACATACTTCAACTATAACTGAAGGAATGGAACTTAGTACACCTATTCACAATCATAATGGAAGGTCACATGACAAGTGTCACGTTCATTGACCGTCTGGTCTGTACATTATACTCCTTTTAAATCATGAAGTTAATAGAAACGGCTGCATTTTAACAAAATTTAAAAATATTTTAAAAAAATAACTCAACCTTACGAAAATGCGACCAAATTTGGATGCAGATTGTCAATAGGCGATAGAAAAAAATTGCTGAAAAAAGAAAGTGAATTTCCCAAATATTTTGGTACTTATAGGCTAGTCAGTAAATTCTCAATCACCCACTGAGCCCTCAGGAACAGGTGGTTGCCACGCCCATTTACCCTCTTCGGCAACGATGTCTAAGGAAATTTTGGTAACACTCCACATCTGGGTTTCGTCGGCGTCATCCGCCAAGTCCTGCAACAATTCTTGCCAGCTATCATGTTTACCTTAACGTGTGGCGTCGTTCACCGCCCGACATGTTTCGACTCATTCCGCCCATTCCACTCGATAGTATGTCTTAGATTCCCTTACCTTAAGGGAAGAAATTCGCGGGAAGAAAATTTCGCGGATTTCGCGGTTTTGGGGCAAATCTGTGAAATGAAATTCCCTTTTTTACCTCCAAAAGTGCTCAACCGCGAAAATTAATTCCCGCTAAATTTATCCACCATTGAACCGCGAAAATAAATTCGACGGAAAATGTAGTAAAATTCCGAAAATCTTTAAAATAATGCAAAACTTCATCAATTAGCTTTGAACTAAGATTCGCTATCTATTACAGTGACACGTACAGCATGCTAAAACGTTATTTTGATGGGGAAAGAGCTTACCAAAAATTTGTAAAAAGTGTTTAACCGCGAAAATTTATTCCCGCGAAATGCTTTGTTTAACATGGACCCAGAAAATTAATTCCTGCAAAATGTCCGAAAAAATTTGTCCACGAGAATTAATTCCCGCAAAATGTCCGAAAAATTTGACCACGAGAATTAATTCCCGCGAAACTTTCTTCCCTTAAGGTATTCGTTTACGAATCAGGGTACAAAAGAGAGGGGTAATCCACTTGGAAGAAGTTTTCCCTCCCAATGGCTTACATTTCCTAACGTGTTCCTTGGCTTTGTCAAACCGAGCCACTCTCTCGGTGAGGTATGAGAGGGGAGTAAAAGAGTCCATTTGGTGATCAACAGCTTCAGAATAGGATAACCAGTACACTCCTACTGACTTCCATCGAGCCGCTTGAGGAAGGAGTTCATGATGGCGGTGCTGGTATGTACGGTGGCGAGTATGTGCCAGTTTTTTGACAACATCACTGCAATGCCTATGTAGATAAATCTTCTTTCGCGACTTAGGGGCCCACCTGGAAACGATAATAGTGACATCGGGCCAACAATCCCGTCCAAGTAATGTGACTGTAGCGTGTAATGGCTCCGTCGTTGAGCAATTGAAGCGACGAGTCAAGTAGCCAATACTCTCCACCTCGGAACCCAGTTTTTCAGCTGGCTGGACGTAATCCCACATAGGGGAATGAACATCAACGTCCTCAGCTGTTAGACAGTTTGAGTCAGTTCGGAGGTTGTGTGCCCTAAAACGTGCTGCTTGTCATGAAAATGGCAATGTTGTCATGAAATAAAAACTGTACTGCTTGGGCTGCAGTAATAGGCTTGATATACAGATTGTTGACGTGGAGTCATGATCCGCGTTTAATCTGGACACGAAAAACTTGTACCCTAAGGTAAAGAATTTTTGCGGAATGAAAGGGGAACTAAGGTTGTAGAGCTCATTCCAATATGATATACAGTTTTTATTTCATGACAACAACTGCTGTAGCTCTGGAGATATCGAGTTCTAAAGTTGAGTAGGTACCATCTTGCCACTAATTATGCATGATGTCATGTGGGTACAACTCAAATTATCTAAACTTCATAACCAAAATACTT